>JAAGNO010027758.1:0-18308 GCA_033439905.1 Ceryle rudis
AGGGCGGCGGCAAGCTTCCGGCGGGGGGAGCGGCTCCCGGCGCGCGGGGGACCAGCCCGGCCTGCGACGAGGACGGGGGGGGGCCGCGCCTCAGCCGGGGGCCACGGTGGTGGTGAGGCGGCGGCGGGTCCCAAGCAGGGCCTTTCCCCCGGTGCCGCTGCCCCCCAGCCGTCCAGGGCCTTCGCGGGGCGGGGTGTGCCCGGCGTCGTCTCCAGCGGGGCGGCTTCTGGGCTGTCCCCGTTTGTGGGATCACGGGGAGCGGGCAAGCGGGTCAGTGGGTCACTCTCCCGGGCCTGCCGTGCTCTGGCGGTCCCGGAGCGCACTTCCATCCGTCGGTGGCGGTCAGGCAGTGGAAGCACCCGGCTGGGGTACCGCCTGGGGCAGGGTCTGCGTGAGGGAAGGGGGGGATGCTGGGGTTGAGCGCCAGAGTGGGGGGGAGTGAGGGCTGCCCGAGGGTCTCCGTGGCTCCCACCAAGCGTGCGGTGCGGCAGCTGAAACAGCTGATGTGATTTTTTTTTTTTTTCATTTCCGAGATGTTTGCAGAAGCAATGTTATTTTGAAGTGCTTGTTCAAAAAGACAAACAAGAAGGTTTTACAGTCGCTAGGAGGATAGTTTACATTTGGGGAGATGCGCTTTGCCACAGGAGATTTACTCGTAGTCTGGGTCCATTGTTACTCAAAGGTAACTTCTTCCTGCAACCAGAAGCGTGTCCCTGGGGACAGGACCTCTCCTGGGTGAAACATAAGTAAGATGTATTCTCAGTTATGTAAGATCTTGTCTATAAAGAGCTTGCACTGAGGAATATGCAGTCTCTGTGGTTTGTGTTTTGAATGACAAGAAAAATCTTAATTTTAATATGCTCAGTTAGTCCAAATGTGCGGGAAGTGATCTCTGGCCAGGATTGCTGTGCTTTTCCTGATGTTAGCACTCGGTCTGTGCTGCAAACGTTGCTCAGACTCCATCGCATCATGGTGACCAGGGGTTGACCTGAACTCCGTGTTTATAAAGTTGCTTTTGACTTTTGTCTTCATTTGGGACCTCACTTAGGGTTACAAGGGGATAGGTAATGATAAAATAAAATGGATGTGCAGTTACTTTTTTGGTTTATGGTAATATTCCTTTTTTCTTTGTCTGCTTAAGTCATGAATAAAGTCTAAAGTTGGCAAGGTAAGAATGAAAATTTTTTGGTTTGCTGTGTTGCCTGTCTCAGCTGCTTCTGCTTTCATTTCTTGTGAAGTAGTGAAGTGGGCAGGAGAACATCTTCTATTGCCTATTTATCAATGTGAGTCAATAAAGTCAGTGAGATCAATTCTGAAATTGCCTTGCAAGTCGAAGGATATTGGCTAAACCTGGCAGGCTGCATTAGAAGATTCCCTGGTAAGATCAGTATAGAGTATTTAAAGCCGGTTTGTGTGCAGCTGTTATTTTTTTATTGGCAATGCTTTATTAAATCGGTGTTATTTCTGACTTCAGCAAAATAATTTTGTACTTAAAAGAACGATAAATAGTCCACATGTGCTTTTCCTTGAAGATTAAAAATTAACTTACAAATTCAAGTATGTTTTCTTTGTGCACCTCTATCAGCAGCCTCTGCTTATTCAGACCTGAATTTCAATAGTAGAAATACTTTTAAAAATAGCTGCAGATGACAGCTGACACAATGAGCTCTTTCATCTTCTAAAGCACCATGTTCAGTAGATCTCTCACGTCTTTGCATCACTATTGATCTTGCAGTGTTGTTAGTGATGGTAGGATTCTTTGGAAGACTTCCTTAATGAAAATATGATGCAAGAGGGAAGCTTGTGCAACTGGGACACCACTGGAACTGCATCCCAACAGCTGAGATCGTGGTTTAACGGCAGATACGTTCTCAATGTTCCTGCTATACAATATTTTTTGTCTTAAAGCTCCTATAAGAGCCTGATCTGATGTCTTGCAAATAAGGAAGCGTGTGTGGGTGCACATGTGCGTGTGCAAGCACCTGCGTTGGAACAGGCAAGAGAAGAGCCTACTACTGCAGGAGCAAGTGAGGTGTGAGAGGTGTTCCTGTGAGTAATACTGCTGCAGAAACTTCTTGCCTGTCAAGGTGTGGTCTCCAAAGAAATGGTTATGTATGCTTCAGGATGTGAGAGAATACAAATGAGCACTTCTGAGATTTTTCAAATCTGATTTTCCTGAGGAAGGTTAGATTTCCTGCTTCTGTATCTGAAGGGGTCTCAGGGAGCATTTTCCTGTGATGGTCCCAGGCTCTATCATTATTGTTAGGCTGCTCTGGCATGCCTGAGCATGCTAAATCGGTGACAGCCAAGGGAGGTGTGGGGGTTTAGAGCACTTAGTCACTCTCCTGTGATGACTTTTCACATGGAGGGGTGAAATGTCATGTTTGTCTGTCTGCCACTTGCAATATTTATTTTTTTTTTCCCCAGATTACTTTTACATTGTGCTTTGGGTGTTGTTCCAAAGCAAGGCTGTTAATGTTGGAATCTTGAGTTTAAAGAAATGAGTGCAAAAAACTAAGCCACTAAAAGCTTCCTCAGTCTTGTATTTATGTTACTGACCTGCTAGCTGTAGGCTGATTTTGAGAGCAGTGTACACTAAAGAGATTCTTCTAAGGTTGCCAATATTATTATTAGGTATTGAGTTGGGAGCCCAGGCAATAAACCTTGATTTGTGAACACGAAGCATGTGATGGGAGTTTCTCCCATCTGTCATATCTCCTCTTCAACTAATCTCTGTCTTTGTAGGGGCTGAGTACCATTTTCCAACTGCTACAGCAAGTAAAAATTCTCATGGGCTCACTGTGTGATCATCTCTTGTTAGTCATAGATGAACTTCAAGCAGGTGTTTAGCTGATGTTTAGCTGGTGATTTTTCAACTCCTAAACAGACAGGTTTGAATAACTGGCATTCCTAGACTAGAGCTCTTGCTTTGTCATCACGAAGCTCATGACTCTCCACCCTGCCAGAGCAGGCAATCTGACTCACGTGTTGTCCGCTTAGGTTGCAATCCTTGTGTTGCAGTTTGAACAAAATGATTAAATAGGTCTGAAGCCTCAAACAGGAGAGTTTGGCATTGGTTACTCTGTGCTAAGGGGATTAAGCACGCTTGGGGTTTATTCATTTCTGGAGTGTAAATCTGTGGCATGTAGGATTCAGCCTCAGCTCCAGCATCTATGTTTTTATACCTTCAGGCTTTCCCTCATTCTGTTATGCAGTGCTTTCTGTAAATGTAAACATTAATTTGGAGTTTTGCTTTATGGGTTTTGTTTTACAGGTAGCATTCTGCCCAAAAAGCTGTTGTGTTATTGAGATTGAATATATTGGGGGGAAAAAAAAGTTGTTATTGAGAACGTTCTGTGTTTAAGAGTAAAGTTAGTCTTCTAGGCAACTGCCCCCCTCATCCCCCTCAAAACAAAACCCAGACCAAAAAAACAACGAACCAAAAAAAAAACCAAAACCCAAAACCACCACCAAAAAAAAGACCCAAACAAACAAAAAAACCCCCACAACAATGACCTATAACATTTACTTCCTTAAATACTAATTTGCTACAGGAATATGTTGATACTTAAGGTACTACTGAATGGTGGAATTATTTCCCTATTCTGAAGCTCCATTTCTTGGTTTGATCTAAGGGAAAGACCACCTTGTACGAATATTGCAATAACATTTTTAGAGAAAATGTGCAACCTGGTAGTTCCTGTTGCTTAAACATTTCTGTGGCTTTTAGATCAGTGCAGGGGGTGACTCTTCCTCTGGCCACAGGACAATTGCATAAAAATACACATAAAATGGTACATTCTCTGAATAACCGAGGAAATTCTAAGTGTAACATCACTGGTGCCTCCATAAAATGCAAAATTCCTTTGGCTTAATTACAGTGGTGGATCAGTTCTGGTTTATGACTGCAATTCAGGATGACAAGAGCAGGATTAATAACCAGCCTCTTTGTGCTATTTATTTTACTGCGGGAAGTTGCTTATTGGTTGGCATTGGTTTGTACCAGTTTAGCTAGTAATCACAGCAGCTCGCTGGGCAGAGGTAAGGTGGAAGTTGTTTGGTATTGATGAAGTATCGTGGGTTGTAGTAAAAGGAAGAATGATTTTACAGTAAGTGAAGAGCAGACAGTTGATGGGTCAGTGATAGAACAAGACCAATAGTCTCTTGAGAAAAAGATATGAATGTTTAAGAATAGTTATAGATGACTGAGTTTATTTAGCTATTGTGAATTAGTATAGAAATTAAGTTGCACTTACAATTTCTTATGACTGAAGTATGTATACAAGAGTATTTAATAGCCATACTTTGCTGTGACACACAGGCACGTTCAATGTTCTTTGTGCTTAGTACATAATAGAGGTCAAAAGATGCTCTCAACATTCCTTCTGTAGCCAAACAGAACTATTTTTTTTTTTTTAATGTAGCTTTGTTTTCTTATTTCAGTAAAAAATCACAGAAGTGGGATGAAATGAACATCATAGCTACGTACCATCCAGCAGGCAAAGACTATGGCTTGATGAAAATAGATGAGCCAAGTACTCCGTATCACAGGTAGGCTTGCTAAACTGCTGTCCTTAATGATTCCAGGTGAAATAGTTGTTCTACAGCAAAATTATTTTGGTGGGTGACATAGTATTTATTATAGCAGATTGCTCAACACACTGTGCAGACTTACTGCGTATATGCTACATATTCAGATTCACAAAGCTTCTAAATAAAGGCTTGTAGCTATCGGGGAGAACTGTCAAAAAGGACAATCCATTTTCAGAAGGTTCCTGTCTAGCAGTCTTTAGAGTTTGAATGTAATAATAAATAAGTCTGACTTGTATTTCTTTTCTTTTTTAGTTAACATCTGTGTACCACAATATAAAGTTGTCATATCAATAGTTAAATTAGATTTGGAGCTTTTAAAGTATTACAGGATTCTTTTAACTGAGTGTTGTAAGGCTTTGACTGTTATATCGAGTGAATTTTAAGCAACAAATTATTGACAAAGGCTACTTTTTGTTTGCCCTCCAAGCATGGTAGGAGAAGATGATGAGGATGCAGTGAGTGATACAGAATCAAATGAGCCCTTAAAAGCAGATGTGTTGAGTAAAAAGTAAGTATTGTCATAGAACACTTACTAAATATTAAGATAACTTTCTGTTTCCTGGAGTACTTTTTTCTTTATGGAAAGGTGTTGCTGATTTCTCTAGAAGACATTTTGCTATTGTCACATTCTGTACTCTTTGGTGTTTGCTAGTTCCATTGGTACTTCAAACCTCTCACAGGTTGTTTGTACACCTAAATATGGCAAAAGTAATGAACAAAGCAGTTTGTAATGAGTGTTCTGAAATCTTATGCATTTTAAATAGTAAAAAATGTTCTGCTTCAGTATTTTGTATTGCATGATTTCTGTAGATTGGCAGCTGCAGCTGAAGGTAAAGGACCCAAGATTATAGCAAGGCAAGAGGAAAGCAGTGAGGAGGAGGAAGAAGATGAAGAATTAACACCTGAAGAACGAGGTGGGCATAAGTTGTTTTCTTAGTGTGGTGGGCTGTTGTTCTGTTTGTTTGGGGTTTGTTTCATGTGTGTGGTGGTTTTTTTTGGTTTTGTGTGGTTTGTGGTTTTTTTGTGGTGTTTGTTTGGGGTTTTTTCCTACACATAGTTTTAGATTTTTCAGTAAGAAATATTTGGGAAGAAAGAGAAGTGTAAGAAAAATGTTGTGATTTGAAAAGGGAGATAAATAGTCTTTAAAGGGTAAGTAAATATTGGACAAATATGCTGGTGGTTTCTAATCAGGACTGTTTGGTTTGGGATCTACATATAAACAGGAATATGATGTTGCTGGCTCCCCGCTTGTATACAAGCTTAAGGTGTAGAAATTCCTCTCGAGAATGCCAGATTTCTCAGATAAAAAAGAAGCTGTTTTGGTTTGGGGGTGAGGGATTAGTTCTTAATCTGAACATCTTTCGAGTAGATTTAACAATTCAGTGAGTACTGCTGCAATTAAGATGCTTGCAAACATACAGATGATATTTCTGTTGTTTTCAAAGCAACTGGTAGACTGATCCAGCAGGAAATCCATATTTATTCCAAAGCAAATTGCATCTTCAGTGGAGATACTGTTTTGTGTTAGCTTGGGCTAGAACATTTTGGGGAAACAGTCAAACAATAAATACTTCTAAGGTTTCAGGCTTGTGTTATTTAGCTGTTGCTTCTCATCTTTCCTGGCTCCAACTTTGAGCACATAACCTTACTATTCTAAAGGGAAAAAAAAAACCCCCGACAGTATTGAGGCTGCCAATAATCAAAGTTTAATTTCATTAAATGTGTTGCTGCTAAACCTGTTCATGTTCAGTAGATGGAGCAAAGTTAGGCTTCAGGCCCTGGGGAAAGGGAAAATATTTCCTTCTACATGTGGTAAATGTATCTCTTACAACTGTCTTTTGGTGACTAGCCAGGAGTCAAGTCAGACACCTGCAAAAGTTCATCTTCTGCCCCCCCAGTACATCTCAATTTGTCGTTAAGTTTACTTAGAAACGAGGCTTGCGAACCTTTGGAATTTCATACGCTGTTACTAGATGCGTCTCTTGGTTCAGACGTGCTCTTGCTTGCAGACAGGTTCTTTAAAGTGCTTCAGCCATTGTAGTCCATTAATTATTAGCCTTTTTATAAGCCAGGCTCATTTAAGAGAACACTCCACTGCTTGAAGAAAATTTTAATTCAGTGATTTCTTGATCATATAATCAAGCATAAGTACAGTCAAATCAAACAGCTTTCAAGGTAGGAATACATTTGACCTAGGAAGCAGTCAGTGCCTCTTTGAAGAGGAAATAAGTTGCATTTGTTTTTAAAAAAGGGAAGAAATAAATATTTGCATTTGTTTGTCCACAGAGAAAAAGAAACAGTTTGAAATGAAAAGAAAAATGCACTACAATGAAGGACGAAACATCAAGCTAGCAAGACAGCTCATTGCAAAAGAACTACATGGTGAAGAAGAGGATGATGATGAAGATGAAGAGATGCATGATGCTGCAGATATAGAAACAATGAATACAGAAGCTACCGAACATGGTGAGCTACTGATTTTAAATAAAAAGCATGTTTAAGTGCTAGCGGCCCTTTAAACTGTTGGGAAATGAATGCACTCAAGTGTGAGGGTGACTAGGAAGGGTGCAGTGTGCATGTAATGCTCAATGTGTAATACTGCACACTCTCTTGACAGGTAGCTTTGTAGCACGGTACTAAAACCATCACACAGAATCGCTGAATTTCCTAGATTGGAAAAGACCTTTAAGATTGTCTAGTCCAATCATTAACCTCACACTCAGAAGGACCTTGACTAAACCATATCACTCAGTGCTACATCTGTGCGACTCTTAAATACCTCCAGGGATCGGAACTCAACCACTTCCCTGGGCAAGCAGTTCCAGTGCCTGATAACCCGCTTGGTAAAGAATTTCTTCCTCATATCCAGTCTAAACTTCCCTTGGCACAACTTAAGGCTGTTTTCTTGTTCTGTCACTTATTGAGAGAACAGACTGACCCCCACTTCTCTACAGTGTCCTTTAAGGTTGTTGTAGAGGACAATAAGGTCTCCCTTGAGCCTCCTTTTCTCCAAGCTAAACAACCCTAACTCTCTCAGCTTCTCCGCATAAGACATGTGCTCTAGACCCATCACCAGCTTTGTTGCCCTTCTTTGGACATGTTCTAGTCCCTCAGTGTCCTTCTTGTAGTGAGGGGCCCAAAACTGAACGCAGTCCTCGAGATGCGGTTTCACTAGCACAGAGTACGCTTCAGCACTTCCCCAGTCCCGCTGGGCACACTGTTTCTGACACAGGCCAGGATGCCGTGGGCCTTCTTGCCCACCTGGGCGCACTGCTGGCTCACATCAGCCAGCTGTTGACCAACACCCCCAGGTCCCTCTCTGCTGAGCAGCTCTCCAGCCACTCCTCCCCAGGCCAGTAGTGCTCCCAGGGGTGGTTGTGGCCAAAGTGCAGAACCTGGTATTCGGCCTTTTGAAATTCATAGTATTGTCCTTGGCCCATCGATCCAGTCCGACTAGATCCCTCTGCAGAGCATCCCAACCCTCAGAAGCAGATCAGCACTTCCATCCAGCTTGGTGTCATCTGCAAACTTAACTGAGAGTGTGCTTGATCCCTTCACCCAAGTCATCAATAAAGGTATTAAACAGAACTGCCCCCAGTACTGAGCCCTGGGGGACGCCACTTGTGACCGGACACCAGCTGGATTTAACTCCATTTATTGCCACTCTTTGGGCCTGGCTAAAAGCATGTGAGCTTCTGTTTGTCATGACATAACAGAACGCAAACACCTCTGCTTCGTACTGTTTCCCCAGCGTAACTGACTCTTGGTAGTGAAGTTGCCAGCATCCTTTTTAAAAGAAGAGTTTTACAGAACACTTAAAGCTGTGGCCACACGGGAGAGCCTGGCCTTATGTTGTGGTTCAGTTTCCATTCTGCTCCTCAACCATCAATTGTAGCAAGCAATAGGAAACTATCAGGAATGCTCCTCCCTGTGGAGAGGAATGTAACTTGCTGAGTAAGAGCTTCTGCCTGTCATGCTGTAACGTAAAACTGCTGTTAGGACTTCAGCATGCACTTGTCCTTAAGCAGTGGTGTTCATTTCTATAATAGCTTTGCTTTTAGTGCACGCTGCTGGGAGTAATCTGGGACTTACAGCTGGCAGCTGTTTCTGGAACCTGCTTCAGGGCTGTCTCTTGATAGGAAACTCATAAAACTGTAGAGGCTGACACCTTTGCTTTCATCTTCTAAGCTTCTCTCTGGGTGAAAAGGGCAGACCATATTAAGTATCTTAGACTTTTTTTGTGTGGTTTTTTGTGGTGGCCTTCTGGAGAATAATTACAGCCATTCACTACCCACCTCTGTGTGTAACAGCACTTTGAACAAGTTTTTGGCATAGACATCTGTTGCTCATGAGACTAGTGGCAATGAAGTCTGTAAGCCTCATTCATCTGTTACGTGGCAAAGCTATGAGACGTTAGCACAGTCTGCAGACTTGGGAAGATGCTGCATGGGTTTAACTTGGTTCACATTTACTTTTCACAACCATGTGAACTAGGAATTCTTCTAAAATTAGTTTGAAGTCCACACAACAAAAAGGTGATTTGCAAAGTTGCGTGTTTTTAAGTTCTGTGGGTTGCACGTTTCAGTCCCATTATGTATTACAGGAGGACTAACGCCTTTGTAATTGCTCCGAAAGGGTCATTTGGTATGTGTCTGAGACCCGTTAACGGACTGACTTGATCCAGTAACTTAACGTACGCCTTTTAATGGCTATTTACTAGAACTTCACTCTCCAGGGGAAAGGAGGGCTCCAATAGGCAACCTTATGACCTTTCACCATGGCTTGAAGCTGCCATCTCTCTGCACTCTGCTGTAAAACAGAGGCAACTCCGCTCCCCAGCTGCATTCGCCAGTGGAAAGAAGCACACCTTTGCAGCATTTTTCCATCTCTATTGTTGAAGTCCATTCCACCTTGCTTCATAACCAGCTTCAGAGCCACAACTGGTAATTATCAATTTTAGACTGCTCATGGCCAATAGATTCTGTAAATGTAACGTGTTTGCCAGCTTATCAACCCATTAACTAACTGGTTCACTTTCGCACCACGGCATATAGAAATACTTACCATTACCTTGATGTACTTCTCAAATCTTCTTTGTTTTCCAAATCATTCTGCTTAACAAACATTGATATTTCATTATCTCCTAATTGCTGCATCAGCTATCGTAGCTTTTGGTCTCTGTACTTGATCAGTTCTGAGGTTAAGCGCTGGTCTCACTTCTGTGGCAGCTGGTGAAATGAATGCCCTCAGGCTGATCATGTGTGATTCTTTATGCAGGGTTGGTAAAAGGATACTGCAATATGGCCAAAACTGATAATAAACTTCTCTGTCTTCTGCCACTGCCCACGTTTTAAGAAAAGCCTACACTGAGATAACTGTTCAGCAACACACCTTTGTTAAAGTCATGTCAAAGTTGTGCTGAAATAAGCTTTTTGAGATGACATTGCTTTGTCACTCTTTAATCTGTATTCTGAGGAATATCTCCTTATATATTTATGTATAAGGAAGAATCTCCTTGTACATAAATGCTAATTAAGCAGATATTAGGTCTACAGAATGTTTCTCAAATAGCTGGTTTTAACGCTTGCTACTCGGGGTTTTTGCTAGTCTCTGCTTTTGGCCATGCCATCCTTCTGATCATATTAAGCAACTGAATATTTAAAACTATTTCAAGTTGGTTGTTTCCTTCATGGAAGCGGATCAAAATGTTATTAATATTCTTGTTCTTGAGATTGCCCTCTTAGGACTGTAAGCATGTGGAAAGATTATTCATCTGGATAGCTTTTAAGAGCTCTTTGACTTCAAAATGTTGTATTTTAAAGTACTTTCTTACAAAGCAGAAAAGGAGGGCTTTCTTTACTCCGTCTACTGGGTGATGCAGGAGGTGCTGGGTTTGATGGTTTATTTTGGCTTCACTCTGTTAAACTGACTAACAGCTCTGATGCTTGCTTTTAACTGCAAAGGAGGTGTCTATCTTTTTCTGCATGTTGTATTGTAGCTACATTGTGATAATTTCTTCCATTTGACTTCAGTTCCTCTGGTGATGTGGCTACTGCTCACCTGTTATGACTGAGACTGTCAGTGTATGTATGTCTGTGGGAGCTGGCGTGCAGTCTCTTTTTATTCCAGTGGAAACATGACTTCTGTAGTACTGATGATCATTCCAGGTAAAGATGTTACATAAGAGGTATTTCTTAGGGGACTGTTGTGACTTTAGAGCTCCACTGGCTCCTGGATTGTTTGTGAGGCATTTTGAGACCCAATTCTCACTTGGATATTTTTTGTTCATGAAGATCCCTTAAAGGTTCTGTGGTACTCTTGCCCAGTGCTCCTTTCTACCCTCTAATCCTGTCTGGTTTGTAGTTGAGTTGAGTAACACTAACAATACTCTTCTAATCTCTACACTCCCATTTTGAAGAAGGGGTTAAAGACTTAGGACAGGTTTTTAAGAAGGCTTCTGCTGGGTACCACCAGGTCTGCTAATACGAGTTGCGCTTCTTGGTTACAGACTGAGATTTCTTGCTGATTGAAATGAAGATGGCCAGTCCAGTCAGTAATGGTGAGAATTCTTCGTATGTTTTTGCCCACGTGTTCATCCTGGGCTACTAAGTGTTTTAAGTGGATGGATCGCTCCTTCCTCGCCTCAAGTAGCTGTGCCTTATCCCACGCATATGGATTCTAGCAGATAAGATTTTTTTTGGTGGAAAAAAAGTTCAAGTTGTAATAGACTGCATTAGGATTGCTTGCTTCATCATTTCAGCTTCTCTGGGATGTCTCTGGCTACTCCCTGTATATGACTCCATGAATGACACAAATAGACTGCCAGCAAAATAGTGACCTTTGTTCTTCTCCACAAACACTTTTCCTTTAAAAACTGTCTTTGAAATCGCTGAAGGAAAGATTCCCGGTGTAGGTAGATTTAAGCATAATGATTTCAACACAGACACGTCTTTCCTGCTGTGCAAAAGTATCCCATAGAAGGGTGTGATCTATAGCAGTTCAATTGATAAGCAGTAAAAGTACTGTTCTCTCTTAATGGCTCATTGAGCTTTCATTGCTACGGTAACCCTGCTCAGATACTGCTCATCAGTTTAGCTGTCAGCTGACTGGCTGTGACCTTTGGCAGGTATGGAATAAACGGTGTTTTCTTAACCAAGGTGAGCATCAGCCTAAAGATGACTGAAGTGAGCAGTCTGGGAGCATACACAGATTGGTTCTGGTTGTTAGCTCTATTTGCTTGCTACACTGCACTTGGTAACAAATCTAACTCATGGCCAAGCCTAACTGGCCTTTTTTAAAGACAGTCATCATCTGGATGTGATTTTTCTCTCATCTTTGCTTTATGCTGCTGAATTTTCAGGTGTGCATATATATACAGTCACTTTTACATATATCGTGGGCTTTGCCGTGTGAAAAGCACTAATGAGAAGGAGCTTTCTCTGATTTATTATATTATTGTCCATGAATTTAATGACTTCCTGAAAAACACAAGTCTGTGCTCCTTCATTTCTAAGCTTGTTTTGGTTTATAGTGTCTCACCTGGAATTTAAATTTGACCTGACAAGTACTAGGCTTGCTTGTGTTTCAGGAAGGTCTTATGTTAGTTCTGCAAACTCCTCTGCCTTAACTGCCGGGGTTAAATCTTCCCAGTTCCAGGGGTGATGAGCATTTGGTGCTTGGTATGGTGAGCAATGGTGTTAGCCATTTCCTCAGAACATGAGGGTGAAATAACTATCTTGGAAATTTCTGCACTCTCAAACTAAAAGCTTAGAAGATGAATTGGCAGACATTACTTTGGAGAAGCAAAGATGATTTTGGGAGGACTTTTGTGTGTGTTTTGAAAATATTTAATGAGTGTGAAGAATTACGTTGGGGTTTTTTTTTTTATCTTTCTTATACAGCACACACTACTCGTGACCAGCTGGAAAGTAGAGCACACAGCATTGAAGAAATCTGTCCAGAACTGTAACTGCTTGTCAAAGACAAATATAAACATTGCTTCGTGATTTTTTTGCAATTAAGGCTCTTAAATATTGAGAAGCATATCGGTTACAATGTTGTATTGCCAAGAATGTTAATTTTAGACTCGTCCATTAGGCAGAAGAAACCTGTCTAATTGATTTATTCTTGTGCCTAGTATTTCATGGAGAATACTGCTTCATAATCTGTTCAACCAGAATGGCAT
This sequence comes from Ceryle rudis, assembly GCA_033439905.1. Taxonomy (NCBI): domain Eukaryota; kingdom Metazoa; phylum Chordata; class Aves; order Coraciiformes; family Cerylidae; genus Ceryle; species Ceryle rudis. The sequence continues at coordinate 12,779 of JAAGNO010027758.1, forward strand.
TCCCTGTACCTGCAACGCTGATTATCTTGCCTAATGCTTCGAAACAGTATCTTTTGGTTTTTCACTATTTATTTGACAGTGTTCTAGGTGTGGTATCTCTTACAGGAAGATTTGGGATTTGAGAGCCAAATGGTACAGCACCTATCAGATGGTCATGCAAGCTATTTATCAGCTGTGGTAAACAGTTTAAAAAGGGATTATTTAAGTTTTACAGCTTTTTTGTGAAGTGTTGACCTGTTAATCTAGATTTCAGTACGTTGTTACCTGAACTTTCCCAGTCTTTAGAAGAGCTGTATTATTTTTGTAAGTGGTGTTTGGAATCTGTTGTTAGTTTCTGACTAAGGCAGTACTGATGTCTGATAGAGGGAATGTTTTGACACTGGAAATGTGCTAACTTGAACTTTGCATTTAACCGTCATTATCTCTTCCATCGGGACCGGATGTTTTATGGAGCTCTCTTTGGCTTATGGAACATGAAAGTTCCCTCCAGCTTCTCTCTTAAAACCACATCCACTGTCACTCTTCTGGCTCTAGTTTCAAGCTTTTGGTCCTTTCCAGTTGTGTGAAGAGTGCTTGCGCTACTAGCACCTGAGGAAAAACACCCAACCATGAGCAAATCCACATCAGGACTGTGAAGGTGAGCTGAGTTTAGGCTCCAGCTGTTCTTTGTATAAAGATAACTGCTGATGATCTATTAATTTGGGGTTGGCAACCTGCCTACTGAAAACCACTGGTCTAAATCTTCCTGTATCCATCTTGCAGCAGCTGCTTTTGTAAAGTGAAGGCTGTTTGGAAGAATAGAAGGGAAACTGCCTAAATCAAATAGTGTATATATAGTATAGCCCCTGTAAAGAGGGATTCTGAACCTCCAAATTGCTTTTAACAGCTTCCCACTCGGTGGATTTGGACTGGTGGACGTTCCAGTATTCAGAGTAGTTCCTGGGTTTTATTACACAAATGAAGTATACACTTAAGCTTTAGCCTGGTTATGGAATATAGTGTATATCTTAATTTTGATCTGAATTTGATATGTTGCAAAAATCCATATAGTTTTATGGATCTATTTTAAAATGTCTTTTTGTCCACTGTATATGTTAAGTTTGAATAAAGGAATGAAAGTTATTTTACAGTTACATACATTCTCAAGTGTGAGCTTTCATGAAATCCCAGAGAGATTGAGAGTAAGGCAATAGGAAGCTGTCCTTTAAAAGATTCATCCAGGAATAATTAATTAGAATGGATGCATTGCCAAAGATAGCAGTGAGTTGTGCTAACCGGGTGTAGTAGTCTGTCTCTTCCAACTGTCTCCTCTCCTTACTAGGTAACAGGGTTGTCAGTTATGGGATACTTACTCTTCTAAGGGCCTGAATCAGGATTAGTAGCATCTTTGCACAAGAAAAAGTTGAACTCTTCATTCAGTCCAGCGCGGTGATGCTAATTTTTCAATTGGAGAATGCTCTTTCTTCTTGAACCAAACACGGTCACTTCTGTAGCATGCACAGGGGCAGAGTAAGCATTTAGATACTTCTGACCCCTGAAGTCACTTACTGTAGCTTTAAATCTGGCTCCCAAGAATAGGATTGCAAAACTGAAGTCCACACCTTGTGTATGCGAGCGTGCAGTGTCCAGCCCGCAGGAACGCCCGCGCTGCCTGCCCTTCCGACTGACGGGCTGGTGGCCTGGCCTGCCCCAGCTGGGGCAGCGGGGTCCTGCTGAGAGGGGCAGCGCTCAGCAAAGCTGTGTTACTTTCAGACTGGAGCGTGAATGAGCCAAGCTCTGACCAACAGGTAGGGGTAGTGCAGATGTCTTCTGAGATGCTGTAAAACACGTTACTTGTACTTTGTGGTGAATGCAAGGGGCTACTTTTTACCTGTGATTTAGGCAGAATCCTTCTCATGCAACTCTTACGTGAGCTGGTGTCCCACCCTCCTTCCCCCCCATGTTTTCTGTGTCTAAGACCATATTTTCATTCTGGTGCTCTGGGGGTGCTTTGTGCCCTACAATGTCTGCAAAGCATTAAAAAAACCCAAAAACAAATAAAGCAAACAACAAAACAAATGGGGGAAAACAAACAAACAAAACAAAGAAACAAAACCACACACATAAAAACAATGAAAACAAACCCAAACAAAACAACAAATAAAGAACCAAAACCAAACTGACAAAACTTTGCTAACTTCCAGTAAAGACCTTTTCTGTAATGGCTTCCAAAATACTGGATGAAATTGTTAGGTACCTTTGAGGAAGGTACACTATAAAGAGATGTCTGAAGATGGCTTTACATGAACCTCGGAATGTCTAATAGGTCCATTCATCAGTCAGATGATTTTGAGCTGTCTGGGTGATCTCCCTTCTGAGTTGCAAAGCCCCAGGTTTTAGTTGGATACCATTTTGGAACTAGTACTGGTTTGGTTATGGGTTTTATTAAAGGCTTTGTTCTCTTCATTCTCTTCAGTGCTAGCAAAACTTCTGTCTCTGCTTTTTCATCTCGCTAACCTGGAGTGCAGCCTGATGTACCTGACACTGCTTTTTAACTACTCCTCAGGCTACTTTAGGTGATTTTATTCAGGCTTACACCTTTGTGCATTTTGAAAGCTAGAATAGGCAAGTTTACTTTGCGGCAACTGCAGATATCCTATATAGCTTATTTTACAAAGGGATTTCCTTTTGTTCTGGAAATACCAACTGTAGTTCCCTGCTGAATGGGGACAAGGGAAGAAATGCCTTTTCTCTTTTTACATTTGATGGGGACTTGGTGTGCATGCGTGTCTTAATCTTGGGGTGCACGTGGTAAAAGCTCATTCCTACAGCAGCGGTGTAAAGAGGAAACAAAAGACACACAGCCCTTACTCATGGGAGCACAGAGCTCCACAGCGTCGTAATTGTGACACTTCTCGCACAGGTTTATGTCCTCAAGCTGCATCCTGTTTAGAGAAAATAGTTTAATTATGCTTCCACTAGGAAGATCACTTGCAAATAAGAGCCTTAACTCCGTCTTTAAAGGTTGTTGGGTTTTTTTCTGTCCTTAAAGTTTCTTTCAGACTGAGTTGTACACAGTTCATGGAAAGTGCAAATATTTTTCCCACAGCTCCTTTTCCTGTGTTAAATTTGTGTATCGTACCAGAGCTCTCTTTCTGTAACATGCAGTTTGTGGCATTCATTACGATACCACCTCACAAATGTAATTATTCTGTCTGAAACCAGTGTTACGCGTCACAACGTCAATAAAACCATGGTTTTCACGACTGCCTTATGGCACTAACATGGAATGTAGTGGGTTGACTTCCTGGAGCTTTTTAGAAGAAACTGTCAGCCACTGTAAAGTTTTCAGATGTGTTTATACGTGAATAGAGAGTGTAAATTTCATACGCATCTCTGTCCCCACTTTCAGCTTTTGTGGTCACTTGGCTGCCAGGGGTAGGGGTGAGGGTGGATCTGGGAACGTGAAGCATGAATTCAGCACCACCAACGACGTTACCTTAAGGTAACTTTGTGTGTTGTAGAATGAAAGTGAGACTGGACTGTATCTCCCTGCTCAGCACCGAGTAATCACTCCCTGGCATTGAGTAATGGAAAATGACTAACACCAGCTACTCCTTAGGAAGAAAAACTGTGTTCAAAGAAAAACAAAACACCAAGCTGGGCTCTCTTCTCCCTTAGACACTTCAGTTGAGAAGTGGATTTCACAACATAGTTTTTGTATCACTGAGGCTGCATTTTCTTACTTTGATGCTTTTTCTCTGTGGGTGTAACAAATGCACTTTACAGCTGGTTTGGTTAAGAAGTCGTTGGGTCAGTTTTTGGGAGCAGCCCCTCACCAAAATATGCAGTTGGTGCATTTGTGTAACTCATAATTTGGATCTGACCCTTCACCAGTCTTAAAATAAAGAGCAACACCCTAAACCACAACTGACTGAACCAAAGTTTCCCTTTGCTTCTGTGAAGGGATGTCTTAACCAAGGGAGGGACAGGAGTGGTACATCAGACCTTTGACTTACGGGAAAGAAATCCTATGTTCTGCTTCATCCTTCCATGTTGAGTCTTTCTTCCCAGGGGGAGACAGAAGGTGTAGGGGAAAAAAAAAAAAAGGAGTAAAAAATAGAGGTGAAGCTTTGTGCAGGTGATGGGGCAGTGGAGGGAGGGAGAGGAGAGAGGGGAGGGAGGGAGGGGGGAGAGGGGAGGGAGTGTGAAAACTGGAGGGGGTGAGCAGGATCCCTGAGAGCAGGTAGGGTGGCTCCTCAGCGTCCTGCAGGAGCCAAGAGTGAACACCGTCATCTCTCAGCTTCGCAGCACCATGTCCCTGTAAGCGCAGCGTGGAGCCTGCACCTTGGGACATGGTGTCCGTTGTGCCAGGTTTAACTGGCAGAGATTAGCAGCTTCTACTGCTCCGTCACTGCCTTTCAGGATGAGGGGGGCTGGCTGACGCTCCTTTGTCATCTTTCCATCTGGAAACACTAAGCAGTGCCAAACTTGTTTCCTGGTTTCTCTTAAGGGATCAGATTGACAGTGTTCTGCAGCCCTTCTTAGCCGTGGGAAAGGACCTCTGCGGTCCCTTTCACTCTGGTACAGCCCCTTTACTCTCTGAGAAGCCTTCAAAACGTATTCTGAGGAAAACGTTCCGTACAAAACTAAAACATGCTCCTTTGATAGTCTCTACAAAACACCCCGCTGTTCGTGTTTCGTCTGCAAACGCAACTTTGACTCTCCCTCGGGTCACTCCCACCTACAGCCATTTCCAAAACCTAGAAGCGAAACAGGCTGGAGAGCAGCCGGAGCTGTATCTGCTCCGCGGTACCTCGGAAGTTGCCGCTTCCCCCTCATGAGGCGGGGACCATCGGGACCTGGCGGGAGCGGGTGTGACCGTCGGGTGTGACGGTCCCGCTGCCACAGCGCCCGGCCGGGCCAGCCGCGCCCTCGGCCCTCTCGGCGCCTTCGGAGAGGCGGGGCCTGGCGGCGCCGAGAGGGGGTCTCTGGGACGCGCCGCCTGCGCACTATCTGATCCCCGATTAACTAATGGCTTTAGCTGAACATCATCAAGCCCCTAAAAAGGACGGGGCGGGCAGCGCCTGGCGAGCCCCTCAGCAGCCCGCCCGGCCCGACAGCAGCAAGCCACGACTGCGCCCCGCCCCCGGGCAACGGCAGCCGCCCTGAGCGGCAGGCGGGCCAGCCTATCGCAGCGCGGGAACGGCTCCCCCTGTGTTTATGAGCGCTGGGATTGGCCTTCCGCGTAACCGTGGCAATGGAGCGTGCCAATTGGTGGGAGGCCAAGGCCGTTTTCCCGTTGGCTTACCAGGCTGTCACTCTGGAGGGTGCCGGATGAGGAACTAATCCCTGCGGCACCCAGCGGTTGGCTGCCTTCTCTGAGGGGCCCACTTATTGGGCGGTCTTCCTGTAACGGCCTCCCCTCTCGCCTTGTGATTGGGCAGAGCGCTGCTCTGCTCCTGCAACTGGATGGGCTGCCTGCCCTTCTCCGACCCTATGCCGGTTTGAGAGAGGCCCCGCCTAAGTCGGGTTCTCGTTGGCCGTTTCT
>JAAGNO010027759.1:0-38427 GCA_033439905.1 Ceryle rudis
TCTTTTCTTTCTTATTTTTTTTGGTTGGTGGTTTTGGTTTTTTTGTTTGTTTGTTTTTGTTCATTTTTTTGTGTGTGTGTTTTGGTTTTTTTTTTTCTGAAATGGTGCATGTTAAATAACATGCTGAAGGAAATACGCGGGGATTAACTCAAAACCAGATGTTTATAATGATGCAATGACGTATTTTAATTACATTCCCAGATGCAATTAAACCAGAATTCTTTCAAATTTAAGGGATGTGTTGATAAAACTGATAACATTCTACATGATGCTGGGAGGAGGAAGTATGAGCTGCAAGCATACGTCCTCCAGCTGTGATCTCATCAGGTTTGAAAAACTAAGAGCGGTCACACTGGGTCATTTCTAGAAATGAAAGGCCCAATGTTTTTCCAGGCATGCTCCTGTACCGCAGGGAGCGAAGTGGATTCTTCAGTGGGTGACATTTTTTCCTCCTGATCAGTACTGAGCTGGCATTGCAGCTCGTGCTGATGTCATTTCCAGACCTAATTCTCTTTCCGTAGTATATGACAAATGCTTGTTCTAATCAGTGTTAATTTTCAGCTTTCTGTGCATTTATAATATAACATGTTAAATTGCTGTAATAATGGAAGAGGAATGCTTTATGTGAATATGGAGAGAGTTTGACTTCAAACAACAAATTCAGTGGATCTACATATGAAAAAAGGTTCAAAGTATCTCAACAAAATCAACAAATTTTTCTGGAGCTAGTACTTCATTTTTATCAGACAGCCTTTAATGATTTTATTTGCAGTGTTAAACTCCAATTTCTCTTGAAGTTTTTCTTCAAAAGAAAATATATTTACCAGGTAAAAATGTTGCTCTATTAACTTACTGGAGTGAAATGGTCTCATTGGAGGTTTTCCAAACTCAAAATGGATTAGGTACATTTGCTCTTAATTTCCTGGAACTCCTGAGGTCCCAGTAGACTGTGGAGCCCGGAGGTGTGGAGGGACAGGTGCCCAGCATCCGTGCTGAGAGCTGGCTCTGGACAGGTGCCATCCCTGACTGCTTCTGGATAATGACTTAACAGGGCTGCTAACGGATCTCGTGTGCATTGGTGGAATATTCAGTGATACAAATGTTTTGCTTTTTTTCTTCCTAGTTTGTTTTCAGGGGCATGACAACTGAAAATAGACCTCTGAGTAACTCACTGCTTGCTTCATTACTATGAGGAGGAAGACTGGAGAGTAGCCCAGATGCACTTAAGTACACAGAAATGCTTTGGTAGCACAAAGCAACTACCTGTGTGTCAGTTAATCTGACTTCTCTCATATGTTATCACCTTCCGTGTTTTGCAAAAAAATGAGTGACTCTTCATGAGTATGTCACAGAAATCCCAATCTCTTGGTTGCTGTTGATTGAATCCAAACAAACCAACATCCAAATCTCTCAAGTCTTCATCTTAAGGTTTTTGTGAACAGAAGAGTGAAAGCTTTTAGCAGTTTTTATTAATGTTAAGGTCCCTTCCTCAAACACCTATATCAAGATCTCTCCTTTGCTTCTGAGGGATGTGGCACTTAGAAGTATTTGATGTGATGAGATCAGTTGTCAGGACTAGCAAGGCCAGCTGCACAGTCCACCTTCCTTCCCTCCTGAGATGAAAACACCGCTCTCTGTTGAATTTCACTTCAGAGAATCCAGACAGACTTTGGAGTCTGACAATATCTAAGCAGAAGTGCCATCATTTTCTGGGGGTATAAATTTGCTTTATTTTGACTTTAGTTCATCTAGTGTAGGAACCCCAGGAGGTGATGCTGTCATAAGGAAAGCCTTTCAGAAAACAAGGATCTGTACATTATCTGATGGAGAATAATTTGGACCGTTTATGTTTTCATACGTGTTTTCTATGTGTTCTCCTGCTGCAACAAATGTGCTTTTACTGAGTGGAAGGTTTCTCATCATAATGACAATCTCAGTTAGTCATTATAGAGGGCAAGAAAGAACGAAGAGCACTTGAAATGTGGAAGATGTAAGAAACAGGACTAGAGCCCTGGAGCTAGACATTGCCTGGCCGGTGAACATTAACAGTTGCCTCCATATCTTATATTTAACATTAGGAGCAGTTTGCTGTCTGAGGGGCTGTGGTTTGACTTCATGTCATAAAGTATGTCCATACATACTTCTTGGTATAGTTTCCTCTGGTAATTATGCCAGTATTTAACTTCCTTTAAAAACTATTATCTTCCTATCTGAAGATTGCAAATTACAGACCAAAAAAAAAAAAAAAAAAAAAAGTAAACAAATATTAAGAGAACTCACAATAAACACCCAAAGGGTGTAGACAACATTTTTTTGTGTTCAGAACAGAAACAAACCCCATATTCTTGAAGTTGATATTTTTCTCCGTAAGCATAGAAGATAAATGAACTGCAGTTTCACTATCTCTTTCTCTGGCACATATTTATAATTAAGTATTTATGCAGAATGCAAGTCATTTATTAACAAACTGATATTAAAGAGATGCTGCAACGACTGGATGGATTTAGGTTGCTGCAATGACTGGATGTTTAGTTGGAAGTAAATATAACAGTTTTCTATGGTTAAAAACTATAGAAGGTTTTTTTCCTTCTTTTACAAAGGCATCTTTTATTGGGCTTTGACTGGCACCAGGAGTGTACATCTATACAACAGACAACAGAGTACTGTTTTGGGCTTAAGAGAACTTTCCCTGTTCTGACCAGCCTTGCAGCCAGGGTGCTACTGCTGAGATCCCTGGCTCATTGCAGTATATTCTGCCTGTCAGCCAGTTCAGACAACTAATTCTCAATTTCTCTCTTATTTTCAGGGTTGTTCTGGTTGTGGAAAATGTGACTGCAGTGGAGTAAAAGGGCAAAAGGTAAGTCAGCTCTTTCCTCTTCATTATCTGGCTTGTTTAAACCCCACGGTGTATAATCTACTGGGAGGCAGGTGAGCTGTTGGTTTCAGTGAACACTTGCACTGCCACAGGGCATGGCCAAGGCCAGGCCATGTGCCCTTCAGCAGGGTTTCTGAAAAGTAGCCAGCTTGGTGCCAGAGCAGCAGAGAGCAGGACCACTGCGGGTGGGAAACAGCCAAATGCCCTCACTGCAGGGTGAAGCCCTCAGCCTGGAGCTCGGCCGTGCCCTCCCCCTGTCCCCGTTGAGCAGGATACTAACCCGGCATGCTCACCTTTGCCACACTTCACCTCCATCACCTACACTCTTTTCAGTGGGTAGTGGGCTTGACATCCTGACCATCCCTAGAAGTGATACGAGCAGTTCAGTTTAGAAGTGGTGCCCTGAGCCTGCTGTGGAGATTGCTGTCCAGGATGGCTGGGATGTGTCGTAAGCAATGTACCCAGGGTTAGCTATGGGGGGCAATGATCTGCAGTAGGAAAAAGGAGTTTAATAATCAACTTACAAGAGTGTTGTAGGTCAAGAAAGTAAAAAAAACCAAACCAAACCAACTTTCTGACAGAAACATGCAAATAAATTTTAAAGTTCCCTTTCAGCTGTCCAAATGTTCTGCATATGATACAGAAAAGGCATTTTAAGGGCTTCTTTTAAAGCAGTATCAGTGAAGAAAAAATAGAGCGTACTTAAGCATTCCATGAATTCCCCCTGTAAATTGCCTGCTTTTGTAAATACTGTAGACATCCAATCACTCTCCTTATCTCTTCCAATTTTGCTGTAGAGATTTTAATCTACAGTGTGTTCTGTTGTGCGTGTACATGTACCGTATATCTACCATGATAAATGAATGTAAACAAAAAGTTCTATCATCCTGTGATTGCACTGGAAACATTTTTTGAGTAGGCTGTTTGGGTCATTCAAAGGAGTGCTTAGAAGGGGGGGGGGGGTGTTGTTTTTTGGTTTGGTGGCTTTGTTTTCTTTTTTGAAGTAAATACACAGCTGGTATTCTACTTTGCCTCACATGAGATAACTACATATTTACAGATGGGGGTTTTAAGAATGTTGGTTGGTGTTTTTTCTTTGGTGTTTTCCAGAGCAAGGAATGTAAATTACTTAACTGGAGACCCAAGCAAAGATAATTTTCTTTGTAACTTAGATTAATTTGTGAGACAGATGAAAAGCATTGGAGTTCACAACATCTTTTAGATGCAGTCTGCTTTTTTTAATGACCTATAAGTATCTGTTTAATAAAATTCAGCTATATATTGACAACAACTTAAGTAAAGATTTGAGAAAGGTTTGGAACTCTGAATTTTATTTCATGATATCTTGATCATATTTTTCAGTAACAAGTACAAATGAATTTTAATATGAGAGCGATATTCCATTATAACTCTCCTGTTGCAAGCCTTTAGTTTTCAGTTCAGAAAGCAAGGCATCTTGTAACTAGATGATTTTTTTAAATGATAGTTTTGGGAAACAAATTGTATCAATGCTTATGCTTCATTTATTTCCAGCCGCAATCCTGACTCTCTTTGCTATATAGCTCTTCCTGGCATGTTTTCATTTGCATAGTGCAGAGTCTCAAAAAGTTCTCTTTGAAAGAAATAGATGCTTTTCTGATATGCTAGAAGCCAAAATTACCTCAAATTAATGTAGGTTATTTTAAATTGTTGAAGAGAGAGACAGACCATAGCAACAGAAGTCAGAGTAAATTCCAGATCTCATGCAAGCATGTCCAGCAAGTCAGTGTAGAATCATAGAATCATTAGGGTTGGAAAGGACCTCTAGGATCATCGAGTCCAACCTTCATCCCAACATCTCTCTATCCATTAGACCATAGCCTCAAGTGCTACGTCCACTTGTTTTTTAAACGCCTCCAGGGATGGTGACTCCACCACCTCCCTTGGCAGCCTGTTCCAGTGCCTAACCACTCTCTCAGTGAAGAATTTCTTCCTAATATCCAATCTAAACCTCCCCTGACGCAACTTGAGGCCATTTCCTCTCATTTTATCATTAGTAATTTGGAAGAAGAGACCAACACCAGCCTTGCTACAACCTCCTTTTAGGTTGCTGTAGGGAGCAGTAAGGTCTCCTCTCAGTCTCCTCTTCTCTAGACTAAATAACCCCAGTTCCCTCAGCCTCTCCTCATCAGGCATGCTTTCCAGACCCCCTCACCAGCTTCGTTGCCCTTCTCTGGACCTGCTCCAGCACCTCAATGTCCTTCTTGTACTGTGGTGCCCCAAACTGGACACAGCACTCAAGGTGCTGTCTCACGACTGCCGAGTACAGGGGCATAGTCACCTCCTTACTCCTGCTGGTCACACCGTTTCTGATCCAGGCCAGGATGCCGTTGGCCTTCTTGCCCACCCGGGCACACTGCTGGCTCATGTTCAGCTGGTTGTCCACCAGCACCCCCAGGTCCCTTTCTGCCAGGCAGCTCTCCAGCCACTCCTCTCCAAGCCTGGAGTGTTCCCTGGGGTTGTTATGACCGAAGTGCACTTGGCCTTGTTAAACCTCAGCCCATCACTCCAGCCTGTCCAAATCCCTCTGCAGAGCCTTCCTACCCTCAAGCAGGGTACTCTGTGCTCTTCCTAATGGGTTCCATCACAAACTTCACTGGCTTTAAACATGTGGATAGGGAAATATTTACATACTTTTAGACTATGTAGGAAATGTAATTATTGACATTAGAGTCATCTAGACAGGTGAATGAATAGTTATACCTAGAAGACAATACTCAAGAAAGGCATTTGAAGGTATTTTGGAACATATGTAAAGTAACTTGATTCAGATCAGTATGTATCAATTTTTGCTCATTATGTTAACGCTCTGGGGTTTTCAAATGTCTACTTTGGTTTTCAAACAGAAAACTGAGTTTTATTTTAAATCATCCACCCCATCCTTGTTTTAGTCTAGCACAGCTTTTTGTCACAATTCTTTACATATAATGCCTGTCTGGAATAAGGATGGCTTGCTACTCAGTCCCAGGCCTGAAGACAGGAGTTGATGAAGGAAAGCAAGGGAAGCATCCTTCCTGCTTGAAAGGCTAGAAATGGTCTTTCTAGCTAGCATATTTGGATTTGAAATGTGTCTCTGCTAATCACAGTCCCCATTGATGCACACATCAGTAGTGGTACCTGGTACCTCAGAGATCTATGTGAACGTTGTTTAATCAGAGAAGCACCAATTAGAAAGACTGATCATACCTGGATCCAGGTCAGAAGAGGGCTGCCATGCCCAGCTCTTGTGGTACCCCAAGAGACCATGTTCAAGAACATCCGCTCTCCACTTCTCATGTAGCCACTTGTGTGCGAAGCGCATATCCATTCTGTCTTGCACCATCCAGAGCCAACATGTTGCCTACACTGGAAACCCTTTTGGTCTGGCTTCCATGTTATGCAGAAGTGCACAAACACTGAAGGGCTTTTTCCAATCCACCCACACCCTTCAGCAACATAACCACACCAGTTTACTGCCGTGAGAGCTTCAGCAGCTGCGGAAGTGGGTGCTGGGTTTACCCTTTAATGCCTTAATTATTAACATCTGGAGATATATTTCCTACCATAGTGTGGGAAGAAGTTCCAGACTTTATGATTTGGAGGTGGAGTTTAATTAAAATATATTTGGCCAAATGATCATATTAATGATCTCACCAGAAAAAATGCTGAAAATAGTATTTGACATAAAAGCTGTGAAATACCCAAGAAATATTACCCACCAGCATTTCAGCCGTGGAAGAGCAAATTACATTGCCATATTTTTCTCTCTCTTTTGAGAATCTCTTCATCACTATGACCATTTGGATGGTCGTGTTTAGAATACATTCAATATGTTCTCTCATTAGACTGTTTCCATGAAAATCATGTCTCTATGCCAAACTCCTGTAAGATGACTCATGCTTCATCAAGGGCATATAATTGACAAAGTCTAAGGGTTTACATCCCTTTCAGAAAATGTCAGAAAGTGAGTGTAATTGCAACAGATGGCTCTTATCCTATAAAGCCTTTATTATTACACTGAACATCAGGCTGTTATTTTAAGCTATATAATGTCAAGAATCAAGTATTTGCTGAACAAAAGGTGAGGAAATTTTAGACAAACCTGATATTGCTAAAATAATACAATAATAAATAATACCTTATTGTTTTCCGTTACATAGATTAGCCTAAGACATCTTCATTTGTTTCCTCTTACACTTTTTATTTGGTTTTCTTAATAATAACTGACTGTTCTTTCTAGCCTAGCTAAAGCGTGAGATCTGTTTAAACTGATTAGAGTTTTGAATGCTTGCCTACATTTTATTGGGTTACTCAGAAACAGACAGAAGCTGTGTTTTCTCTTTTATGCCTACCTAGTTTTTGAGAACAGTTTTAAGCAGCTGTGGCTTAGTGCAAGTGCAAGCCATTAATGTGTGTAGAAAAAACATGTTAAGCATTTAATGACCATTTAGAGCAAGGACTGTATAGAGCTGAGTAAAATTCTCTATGCACTGACTTCTTCCAAGAATGTTCATTCTCTCATTCATGACCATTTGCATTTACTTAACTCCATATCAGAAACACGTATAAACGGAGGTAACACTGGAATTTTGCTGTAACTAACACAAGATGATTAATCTTCTAACACATCAATTAGCATGCATTAAAGTATAAATTCTCATTCTTCAGTGTAAATATGAAGATTGCCCTGCCTCAGCATTAACTATTAAAATCACAAGAGTATCAAATTCAGTTTTGTCATTGCACGTGAAGTATTGCACTTAGGAAAAAACAATCTCTGCAAGGAAACAGAAAATAAGGATAGAATTAACTCTTACATACCTGCTGCTTTTGAAGGTTTTGGGGTTTTTTTTGTCTGAGATGGAAGAAAACTTGAGCAAATCCTTTTATACTGGCATATTTTTGTTTGCTGAATACTGAGACTGTATCTGTGTTATTATACCTACATAAAAATTACTTCCCTGTTTCCCTTGATGGATGCATCATCCCTGTGTGGATTGACCATGCTGAAAAAGTACACAAACTGACTTTGCCTGTGCAATTTGGGGTCTGAAAGCCAGGTAGCCCTGTTACTGGCTTAGGCTGACAGTTACTGGGAAATCCCTATGGTCCTCCATCACCAGGAGCGGTGACCAATCTTTTCTGTCCTGCACACTCATACAGTCTTAAAAATCAGCCAGAGTTTTGCAGTCTACAGGTGATTCTGCTTCTCCATTTTTGTTCTGGAATGAAGAGTTGACTGTTCCAGTCAACCATGTCCCTGTGTATTTATTTTGTTTTGTTTTTTAAGGTTTACCATCTGGGAACAGACTTCAAGGCTTTTTCTGTCATTCTAGGCATCAAAAGATAGAGAAAATACATTTGTGATTTTAATGACTTAAAATAATAAAGGACCCCTTGTTGGAGAGGAATCTTACATAGATTTGCTCAGTGTTTCTACTTAAGTGGCTGCTGTAGGAACTTACCTTGTGTACAGCACCTGTTCACGCCTGAGCTGGAATGACTATGAAAGACTGGGCAGATGAAAAGCTGATTATGAACTGGAAATGTGTGCTTGCAGACCAGAAAGCCAAGCATATCCTGGGCTGAATCAAAAGAAGCGTGGCCAGCATGTCAAGGGAGGTGATTCTCCCCCTCTACTCCACTCTGGTCAGACCCCATCTGAAGTACTGCATTCAGATCTGGGGTCCCCAGCACAAGACAGACGTGGACCTGCTGGAGTGGGTCCAGAGTAGGGCCACAGAAATTATCAGAGGTCAGGAACACTTCTCCTATGAAGAAAGGCTGAGAGAGTTGTGATTTTTCATCGTGGAGAAGAGAAGGCTTTGGGGAGACCTTACTGTGGCCTTTCAGTATTTAAAGGGGCTTATAAGAAAGGTGGGAAGTCTTTTTAGCAGGGCCTGTTGCGACAGGACAAGGGATGATGATTTTAAACTAAAAGAGAATAGATTTAGGCTAGATATAAGGAAGATATAAGGCTTAGATAAGTGTACTCTTTGTTGGGTTACAAACTGGTTAAATGGCCGAGCACAGAGAGTAGTGGTAAACGGAGTTAAATCCGGTCATGAGTGGTGTTCCCCAGGGCTCAGTCTTGGGGCTGGTCCTGTTTAACATCTTTGTTGATGATTTGGATGAGGGAATTGAGTGTACCCTCAGTAAATTTGCAGATGACATGAAATTAGGTGGGAGTGTCAATCTGCTTGAGGGTAGGAAGGCTCTTCAGAGAGATCTGGATAGTTTGGACCAATGGCTAAGGTCAATTGTAAGGGCAAGTTTAATAAGACTAAGTGCAGGGTCCTGCTATAGGCTTGGGGACAAATGGCTGGAAAGCTGCCTGGAGGAAAGGGACTTGACATATCACAGCCAACACTGTGCCCAGGTGGCCAGGAGGGCCAACAGCATCCTGGCCTGTTTCAGAAATAGCGTGGCCAGCAGGAGTAGGAAGGTGATCATGTCCCTGTACTCAGCACTGGTAAGAGCACACCTTGAGTACTGTGTACAGTTTTGGGCACCATGGTATAAGAAAGACATAGAGGTACTGGAGAGGGTACAGAGAAGAGCAACGAGACTGGTTAGTGGATTGGAGAACATGTCCTATGAGGAGAGGCTGAGGGAATTGGGTTTGTTTAGTCTGGAGAAGAGGAGGCTGAGAGGTGATGTTATTGCTCTCTAGAACTACCTGAAAGGAGCTTGTAGAGATGTTGGTGCTGGCCTGTTCTCCCTTGTAACTAATGACAGGACAAGAGGAAATGGCCACAAGTTGCACCAGGGGAAATTCAGATTAGATTTGAGGAAAAATTTCTTTAGTGAAAGAGCAGTTAAACATTGGAACGGATTGCCCAGGGAGGTGGTGGCATCACCATCCCTGGAGGTATTCAAAAAGCGATTAGATGTGGCACTTCAGAACATGGTCTAGTGACCATGGAAGTGTTAGGTAGAAGGTTGGACTTGATGATCCTGGAGGTCTTTTCCAGCCTTAATGATTCTATGATTCTAAGAGCTTTTTTACAATGAGGGTGGTGAAACACTGACACAGGTTGCCCAGAGAGGTGGTAGATGCCCCATCCCTGGAAACATTCAAGGTCAGGTTGAATGGGACTCTGAGCAACCTGATCTATCAGAAGATGTCCCTGTTCACTCAGGGGTTTGCACTAGATGACCATTAAGGATCCCTTCTGACTGAAAGCTTTCTATGATTCTATGAACTAAAGGCACCAAGGAAAGCACAGCTAAGTTACACATCCCAGAGAAGGACAGAGAGGTAACCAGAGTGTTGATGGGTAATGTGGGGGGAAAGATTGTGTTTACAGCGTGGAAAGTGATAAGAGAGAACATGAAATAATCTAGTCATTCCTGAAAGGGGGAATCAGAAGACCATAATAAAAGAAGTAAAGATACTGATCAGCTGTCTGATATTCTTCAAGGAGACTTGTGGCTTATAAATAGTTTTGAACACCAGGCCACTGTCAAAATATTTATGTCAATTCTGCAGTGACAACAGTTTATATTTATTGATTTACCCTTTATGTCACTCAGTGTAAAATAAACTTTTTAATTAAAATCAGGGAAAAAGAACATCTATATTTCATAAAGAGAGCACACTAACAAAGCTGCCATTCTTGAATGGGGTGTCAAAAGAGTTTGAATAATACTGATTGGGAACTGAATGTTTCTGGCAACATTTTCTATAATAAGATGTAGTTTTGCACTCAGTACAGCTACGTATCTGTGATTAACACAAACTAATGGATTACACTGATTAATTTCTCTCTATGGAAAAAGTGCTGTAAAAGCAGGTACCCCAGTAATACTTTGTGATGGACATCAAAATACTTAGTTTTCAGAGATGACTTTTAAAGGTTTTCACACAGTAGTATTTCAGTTGGCATAAAATGACCTTTCAAGCAGCTATTGCCAGATGCGTATCTTTGCTTGTAAAGGTACTGGTATAATAATCTCAGGTATTTTTTCCTGGAATAAAGGATGCTCTCTAGCCTCACGGGGTTTGCTTTTATATTTGTACAACTGCTGTCAGTGTACGTCTTCATTATGATTTTGCGAAGGATGACAGGGCCTCATTTTGATCTGAAGAATGTGGGCGTCCAGTGAAGTCAGTAAAGTTTCCCAAATGTGAGATCAAAGTAAGATGAGAATTGACCTATAAGATCTCTGCTTCTCTGAAACCTGCCTGCTTGGGAAGCGGAGCCATCCAGTGCCTGCCTGCTTTGGAATCTTCCCAAACTTAAAATTTTGTCTGTGCAAAGTCAAGCTTCCAGTATCTACTGGCTAGATAGTGATAGTAAAATTATGTCCTGGCACGATGTTTTTGAGGACAGCACCTGCAGTCTGCTTCTGCTTTCTATATCTTCATTTTATTGCCCACTAATACTCCAGGATGCTGAAGGGGTTTTGTGAGTGTAGATTATGGGTCTGGGAGAGCAAATGTCTTGGGTACAGTAGTAGCTACATTGTGTAGTTTACCCTTCAGGCTTCTTCAGATCATTCTGCCACTCAGTTTATCTTGTGTTTGCTGGGGATCTCAGGCTAAGCCAGCCATTGTAATTGATGGTTTTGTGATATGTCAGTTCCCAGACAATAATTTAATACTTGATGCACTTAATAATCACTCCCTGCCTACATTTTCCGTAGCAGTATTCACAAGAGGTGACCTTCTATATAATCTTCCTATATGATTATTGCTACGACACCCTGGCCATATGTAGTAATTACTAGGGAACCACAGTAATATGGTAGTCTCCTTTAGTCACTTTCTAGTATGTCTAGCCAAGAGCTTTTCATTTTTTTGTCTCATACCAGTGGTAGTTGTTTGCTTCCTTGTTGTCAGCCACCTCGTATTTCAGATTTTAGACTTACATTTTCAGTGAGAGGTCATAACTTACATTAGTCATTGAAAACATCCAGCCACACGACACTGGAATTCAGAAAGGCAGATCTGAATTCTCTTATAGTTTGGATTTCATTAAGAAAGGTTAAAAAGCTACATTTCGTACAAAATTCTCAAACCCACTTCTTTCAGAAGCAATAGTGAAACTGGTAACTGTATATACCTATAATCATATAATGCCTTGGGTTGGAAGGGACCACTAAAGGCCATCTAGTCCAGTCCCCCCTGCAGTGAACAGGGACATCCTCAACTAGATCAGGTTGCTAAGAGTCGCATCAAGCCTGACCTTGAATGTCACTAGGGATGGGGCCTCCACCACCTCTCTGGGCAACCTGTTCCAGTGCTCCACCACCCTCATGGTAAAGAACTTCCTCCTAATGTCCAATCTAAATGTACTCTGCTTTAGTTTAAAACCATTGCCCCTTGTCCTTTCACTACATGGCCTTGTAAACATCCCCTCCCCAGCTTTCCTCTAGGCCCCCTTCAGGTACTGGAAGGCTGCTATAAGGTCTCCCCAGAGCCTTCTTGTCTCCAGGCTGAACAACCTCAACTCTCTCAGCCTGTCCTCATAGGAGAGGAGCTCCAGCCCTCTGATCATTTTTGTGGCCCTCCTCTGGACCTGCTCCATCAGGTCCATGTCCTTCCTGTGTTGAGAACTCCAGAGCTGGACGCAGTAGAGGGGCAGAATCACCTCTCTCGATCTGCTGGTGACAGTTCTTTTGATGCAGCCCAAGATGCAATTGGCCTTCTGGGCTGCAAGTGCACATAAGGAATCGAGACAGAACAGTAAAAATCAGCATGAAAGTGGAATTTTCAACGAGGAATTCTGAAGTAGCTGCTAAAAAAGGGATAGTGGAGTACTTTATAGAATCATAGGATGGTTTGTGTTGGAAGGGACCTTAAAGGACATCAAGTTCCAGCCCCTCTGCCATGGTCAGGGACAACTTCCATTATAAGTGGTGTCACACAAGCAAGATCCTAAACAGATGGAGGAACAATTTAGGTTAGCTGAGAAAGAGGCATAATACCACAGAAGAAGTGAGAACAGCCGAGAAAGCATTTTCAAGGGATGTTAAAGACATTTACATTTCCTTTCTACTAAGTGTAAGACCTGAGAAAGTGTTACAGAACAATAAGTAAATTGAATTCCAGACAACATAGCAAAGAAAGTTAATCTAAATGATGAAAGTAGTTATTAGCTTTCAGTAACAGGTAAAACGTTCTCCTATATAGTCTTTAACAACACAAGAAAAGCAAAATTAAGGTGAAGACAAGGGAAAAGCAACTCCTGTCTGGATAATGATGGTTTTTTATCCCTTAAAATATTTAAGGGTAACTAGAATGGTAAAACCTACCCATAAACTTTGTCTCTCTTAACGAAAGCGTGTGACAGTGTCCACTGAAGTTCATCTGGAACATTTTGAAGTGCTTTGATACGCCAACAAAAATAATTCTCACCACGACTTGTGTCAAAGATCAGCATGTGCAGTTAAAGTAAATACTGAGCTGAGTGAGTGAGTAGACACAGACACTGGGCATCAAATCAGATGTCCTCTCACTCTTCTCATTTGACACTGTTACTGACTGTAAACTGAGGCAACAAAAATGTTTAGTGGATAGTTAGAAGAATAGTTAGAGCACTGAGGCTTTTTGGTGACCCTGAGTTTTGTTAGAACATTTTGTTTGACAGCCAAGCAAAGACTGAAAGATTCTGCAGAACTGCAAAACTGGGTCTAAGTTGTAGTAATAGTGGGGAGGGTCTCTAGTACAGAGGGAGAGTCTGAAGTTCCCTCTGACTCCAATGTCAGGAATTAGGAAAAAAAAAAAAGGAAAGAATACCAATGGCTGGGACAGAGGAGAAGCAAACAGAGCAGGCAGTGCTGCTGCCAGCTGTATGCATCCCCTTCAGTGAGATTCCTGAGCTAAGGATGCGATCATGAATCTTGAACTCATTTCAGTGCAAAAATGTGGAGAGGGAAGCTGGAAATCCTGCAAGGGCACAAGCAGCCTTGTGAAACTCCTGCAAGAGGATCTCTTTAGGAAGTTCTGGGTATTAAATGTAATTATTTTATATTGATGCCAAGGCATAGGAGACTGAGGGACACCATTTGCCTCAGGAAGAAAAGTGCTTGGAAAAGTGAAACTCTCCAGATGTGGGCAAAGTACAAACTTCTGATAGCGAAACTGCCTCCGCACCCCGGCTGTCTTGGGGCACAGGCAGCTCTGAGGAAGGGCAGGGGGACACCGGCAGAACGGAGCGGGCGGTCCCGCGGGGATGCGCTGTCCCCTGCCTGTGACGGTCCCATTCCGGGGCTGTGTCACTCCCCGCGCGCTCCTCTGGGTGGCACTCCCGCATCACAGATCGGCCCCTTCACCCGTTCTTTCTTTTTCTTGTTCTTGTCAAAAAGAACACATCTACTAAGCTGTATAATACCTCCGACTTCTGGCTGGCATTCCCTGACAAGGAACGGTGCTGATATCCTTCACAATGCCAAAATAAAGGTTTTTATGGTATTATATTAATGATTATTGCATCTTTGCTAACTTAATTGATTTAGGCTGAACAACCCTGCAGGTAGTACAAAAGAATGATATTGTAGTATCCGTTCCCCAGTGGACCTGGTTGAGTCAAGAGAGTGTAGAGATTAAACAGAAGAAACACTGATTTACACTTTGGAGACACAATGTTATCTGCCTTGTGGTGTTTTTATGTTAAAAAGTCAGGAGCTGGGTGATTTCCTCGAGCTTCTGTGGAAGGATATTTTACTCCTATTCAACTTTTGTAATGTTTAAAACTTTAGAAATGCCATTTCAAACCTAACTCCAAAAAGCAGCTAGAATAGCACTGTCTGGAACAGTATTGTCTGTCACGTACTCACGTACTTTTTAAGAGATGAGCTACTTCATTGTGGGAACTTTGTTGCAGTCTGTACTGTCTAGGACCAGCTGCCCATATTTTTACTATTTATGGAAGAGATTATTTTCTGTAAATATGTCCATGACAAACCTTTGGCAGGAGAATAAAACTTGCATGTAACGTCACATTTCATTCCAGGTCTAGGATGTGAACAAAAATAAATCAAAAAACCTGAAAAGTTCAAGAATTTTTTTTATTTTTTTTTTTTTCATCTCTAAATGTGAGCTTTTAAACAATGCCAAATGCAGACAAATGGTAAATAATTTTCACTAATGAAAAAGGAAGGGCGTGGAGCGTTTTTACCCATTATATTCATGGACCTTCACCACTGGAAGTGAGTTAACACAATGTGCAATAAAACAAAGGAAGAGTTACTCAGACCTAATGAGTTCAACAGATGATTAGAAGGGGTGGGAAATATAGCACCCTTTTGATTCAACCTGTCTCCAGGTGATAGAATTTCCTTTTTTTTTTTTTTTTACAGTGCAAATGCATTTGTCCTTTAAATGTCTTCTTCCCTCATGGTTCTTTGAGGTTATTCTGTTCTCCAGGGTGGTTTTAACTGATAGGAAGATGCTCTTTGACCCATGTTTGATGTAAAAAAATAAAATTTAAAAAAAGTTTTTTTGAAAGAGACCATGCACACCTTTGGTGAAAGGTTTGTGTGACTTCATTCAGCATCATGAGCTCTATTGGCTCGTTGGTTGCTTTTTTTTTCAAAAATCAAGACAAGTTTAAGCATAAAGACAATGAACTACATACCTTGGTGCTCAGCTTTGTGCAGGCAGACTTCTGCAGCTGGAGAGTTAAGTTCACTTGCCATCTATGGCTTCTGCTCTCTGTTAGTTTTGTCTGTGTATTTGTATTGTGTTGCCCTCAGTCTTGCTTTGAGGTAGACTACTCCTGGCTTAAAAAGTATTCAAACTACAAGTCTTGCATCTTATATTTTGTGGATGACTGAAAGGTGTATGTACCTCACTAAACTCCAGGGATATATTTTTTTCTTTCTCTCTTTCTTTTTTTTTTTTTTTTTAATGGAGACAAAGCAAATCTTCTAAGTAATAGTTTGCTGTAAATACAAATACATTTCTTCTCAGCATCCTATCTAATACTAGATCTGTACCATTTACCTACAGTGGAGCACTGGAGGAAAAAAAAATCACACAAAAAGTACATTGACCAAAGACTCATAAATGTAAGGTAACGTTGAGAGACTATATGGCTCAGGAACTCCTAAAAAGTGAAATTTGGACACCTGGGTTACAAAAACAGTACAGCAGTTGGAAAGTGGGGAATAGCGACAATATGAGGAAGAAGAGGAATTACATAAAGAAGGGTGGGTAAATTGTTTAGAGAGGGATCATTACTGATAGCTGCTTTAAATGAAATTGTACAATGCTGATAGTAGCCAGTTGCCTGACACTAATTAAATGGAGGCTGAGTCTGTATCTGTGACTGACTTCTGAATGTTAATTTTACTTCAGTCAGCTTATTTTACTTCTTATTCAGCTTCTAAATCAAATGCAGACACACTGTATATCCACCCACTTACTTGCATACCAACTAAGGAGATACATACAGATATGTAGGGAAAAGGATAATCAAAGATCATTATTTCTATTTTTGTACTCTTGGGAAGCACTTAGAAGCTTCCTGAGGAATGTTCTGTGCAGCCATGAGACAACACTGAAATATGCTTTCAGTCCAAGCATTTAAGGAGTCAGAGGCACAGCTTCAGTTCCTGAACTGTAAGCCAGAATTGCTCTCTAATTAAATTGATAGATTCACTGTTGGTGGTTTGGGTTCATTTTATATCAAACTGCACAGGTTCTCCAGTGTTGTAAATTCATGAGGCTCAGAAATGGCTACTTTCATATTAGGAAGAGAAAACCTTTCAGGGAGTGAAGCACCAAAGCTGAGTGAGATGCCATCATTGAGTGATCACGGTGCAGCTTCTGTCCCTTTGTGTATGAACTTGTATGGCACTGGCTTTTGCTCCGTAAGTGGGTGCTTCTCAGTGTTCCCCCCATGAAGTGCATCCTGAGAGCTGGTTTAACTGTGGGGCCAAAGATGTTCCACAGGTGAAAGTCACCAGGGAGGGAGCAAAGGGAGTAAGAGATGGCAGAACTAACACTGTGTCAGACAGGGCACGACCAGAGCGTGCTCTTCCCCAGCAGCTGTTTGGGTAGCTCTTTGTTGACATATGTGTCTGCATATAATGTAGAGCGGCCCAGGTAAGGCTTGAGGTTGTGTAGGGGACTCATCCAGCCCACAGCCAGCCTGACTGGAGCTGTGTGAGCGATGTAAAACTGTCATGGCTGCACCTTCTGTTAGTCATGCCAAAAAAGCGACTCTTGTTTCCACATGATTGAGCTTTCTCAGATGCTTCCTGGCAGTGCAAGAATCCAGATTTTGCTGACACTCCCACCTCCCTCCCCCATGCCCCCCTCTTCCATTTTTCATACTGTTAGGGGCTCAGCCCCAAAACTTCTGAGTGAGCCAAAATCTTTACAGAGCTCCTACACAGATTCTTTGCATGTCTTCACAGTTATATTTGTGTAATTAATTAGTCATTACTCACGTGTCTCCAGAACTGTATAGCTATAAGCAGAGATAGATTCCGGGGCCGAAGAATGTGCAGTGGGAATTCTGTAATGTTAAGCATCCTTAGTGCATTTAAGGACACTTGCCCTGTGAGCATATAGTAATAATTTTGTTTGACTGATATCCACTTCACACTTTCAATAAAATACAGAAAATGGTAAGTGCAACTGAGGACAAGCAGATGATATTTATTGAACATGTTTATTTTAATCCTGAAAGATATTCAGGGCCGGTGCTCCCTCTGGTGGGTAAAAATACTCTTTTAATAGAGAATTGGATATTCCCCACTTCATTTCTTCCCTAATGTAACACTGAGCCAATTACAATTCTGTAACACGTTTAAAAGAGTATGGAGGGAAACAGTGACTTGAGAGTGCTGCTCAAGACTGCACAACAGCGTTTCCCACTGGGCAGTATAATTGCTGGTCTAACACCTCGAAGCCAGTTCACTTGAGCGCTCACAGTTACAACAGTTACATCAAATGAAGGAACAAATACAGACTCTGCATTCACCTCTCATGTGGCTTGAGATAGTCTGGGTAGAAACCATGTAGGACGTTGCGAGGCGGTTGTGCGTTGCTGTAGTTTTTACAAGGTCACACTGGAGCATCAAAATGTGACGAATGCTTTTAGGTGATGGGCTTTCTTCTTAACAGTTTTAGGCCTCAAACTGATCTCTTTCAAAAACAATGTTTGAGATTGTTTCTAAAATCAGACTGAGGATAAGAGAAAAGTAGGAAAGAATTCTGAATTGTCAGGCCCTATTACTCTATTTTTGGAAACTACATCCTTAATTTTCATCTCAAAGTGGTTGGGTTTCCTTGCCACACATGCCCTTGGTGGCATTTTAGGTCAATGAACTGAAGAACGTTTGGGAAGAGGGGAGAATGTGTGTTCATAAGAGACAAAGTCTGAGTTTATAACATCATTGGAGTCAGCAGCAACATTGGTCTGAAGACAGCTTCTCTGGCAAGGTCAAGCATTTGTTAGCTCCCAGCTCAGTTCCTCTTTCAGTGAAGGCACAGCTGAGGAGCTCTGGTGGATGAACTCCAGCAAACCCCACTGGAATGATGTGAGGAGGCTGCTCTTACTGCCTTTCCACCCCGCATCCTGCATTGCTGTGTCTTCCTCACATCGGGTTTGGCAGCTGCCTGGCCACCTGATGAGTTTTTCAGCTCACCGAGAGTGGAACAAGCTCACTTGCTGAAGAGAAGTGAGTAAATTTAGTGAGCTGAACTGGTGCAGTGGAGGCTGAGGGAATCATACCAACTGGTGTAAAGAAGGGTGAGGTGGCACCATCCCTTTAAAAGGAGGAGGAGGAGGAAAAAGAGAAAGAGTAGAGCCACCTTTGCTGGGTAGATCAGCTCAGCTGCCAAAATGGCATCTCTCTCTTCATCGTAGCTGTCAAAAGACATCTCTCTCTAAGACTTGAGTTTTATGCCTTTTCAGCCAAAGGGCAGGCATGTGTCTGTCCTGCCATCCCAGCTGCAGGGCGATCACTGGCAGAGGCAAATGAAGCATCTTTCAAATGGCTTCGGGAAGATCTGCACATTGTTATTTACCACGTGCTTCAGTCTCTGGAGAGCATGAGAACATTTTATTTGTATGGGCCTAGACACGCTGTGAGCCTGAACTGCTGGAAACAGTTGATTTATGTCCCTTTTACCAGTCTCTCAAGTCTAAAATCTCCCAGTCCAGCAGTCCCTAGACAAAATAATAGGGGAAGTAATTTATAATGGGGTAGTGATTATTTCCTCTGCCTCGGCACTTAATTTATTGCAGCTGAATCTTCTGAAACTCCTTATTCCATGTGAATCTTGCTTAGAAGTCTGCAGTTGTTCCATGTGTGAAACAGCATTTCATGGCTAATTTGGAAGGATGGGTGCCAGAAAAAATAAAAGCCTGTGCAGTTTACGCTCTTAACAGGTTCACCTCTGTTTACAAGTCCATTCAGTTGCTTTTAATTTTAACTATCTAATTACAAAGGCATTTGGATGCATTTCACAAAAGCTGGGCTAACGCCGGCATCTTGCTTGTTAAATGAGAGCAACAGCGACAGAGCACTTGCTGTCTTTTTACATAGCACCTCCGCGTTTTCAGCAGCTGAGTGTAAAGAATATTCATTTTTGTGAGCTGAGTAATGAATTCTCCTTTGTGTTCTCTAACAGTTTGCATTGAATCAGCAGAGGTACGGATGACTTGGTTACATATGTTTTAATTTTTGATTCTTATGAATTGATTTGTAAGAAGCAGAAGCTCTTTCAATATTACTCGCCAAGATTTTGCAGCTGCGAATATTGGAACTTGAACAATATATTGTCCTTGTAGTCAGTCTCATGCTCTTCAGGCATCACAGCTAGAAATGTCAGTGCTGAGTGAAAAATAAGTGGGGTAGCAGTGGTGATCTGGTACTTGTCAGTTTATGTATTGTGGATGCTTAATGAGTTGCAGCATAGATGTAGTGCAAACACTAGCTGTTGGGCTGTTTGGCTGGAACACTGAGTGAAGAAAGGAACTGGACAGGCAAGCAGGGAAAGGATGCTGCTCAAGTGTTTCCTTGCAATGCAAGGCATCTTCAGGACATGCTTATGTCTGTACTGCAGAGCACAGTAAGTGATAGCTTCACCTGAGCTTGAAGTTCCAAATAAGCAACTTCGGGTTGGAAAGCAGCTGTACAAATGTTGCTACCCCAGGGATGTCTGCAGGCTAATCTACTTAGTGACATTAGGATATGTGGAGCTCTGCATTCACATGAATTTACAGCTTCTAGATGGTAGAGTTTCTGTACTCTTGTTCATTGTAGGTACTTTAAGACTGATAGAATTTTACTGTAATATAGTGTAGTTGCATGGATGAAAAAAAAAAAATCATGGTGGAAGTTGGTGGTAGCTGGAGCAGGAGAATTGAAGGAGGACCTTTGTTCATTAGTGCTGTTTCTTTTTTTCCAGGTTTTGGTACACTACTTTTCTAAGACTGTTCTACAAAGACTTAGTCTTTGGACTAAAGAAAGGGACTGGAACCCAGGAGACATCCCTAGGTCTCTTACTGGGTCTTGGTGGAACAGGTTGTCCTAACTTCCCTCTGTTTCCATGGATGGCATGGAGGAATAAGGTCCCATTAATTGTAGCCTGAGACTGCACAAGTTTGGGCTACTTACCCAGTACTTATTTTGGACTACTTACCCCAAACTTACTTTGCAGTAAAGTCAAACAGGAAGGCAGAGTAGAGGTATAGGCAGCATGTAAGTCCATGCTTCCCTGTTAGAATAAATAACCAAGGTTGCAGGTTGTATACAGAGAGGGATCTGGCAGTTCTCACATGCCCCGTCACCTTTATCTTTCCTTCCTTTCCTCTGGCAAATCACAGTCAAAAAGGTGAGCTCAGTTCCAGTATGGGAAACCACGAGTCTGCAGTATTTGGGACAGTAGAGCCCTCCACATACTCAGGAGTTACGCTCTGCAAGCCTTGAGACATCCAGTAGCTTAACTGGATGTCCAGAAGTCCTGGATGACTGGCCAGTTATTTTTCTCGTTGGCATAACAGTTCAAGTCAGTAAAATGAAATGCTTCTAGGGAAGCCTGGCTGTATCTTAGCTCAAAGTGACTTGGTATCGTCTCAGCTCTGCTCCTGCAGCTATTTTCTACCCCTCAAGGCAGCCTGGGAGGTTGAAGACAACTTTGAGAGAATTGACTACAGCAGGCTTGGAAGCCTGAGCTTTTATTTATTTCAAGCCCCGAGTTAACCTCCTTGGCAAGCTGAAGTGGTCATTACCTTAATGAGGGATTTAGAGGCATGTTTTACAGAGCCAGAACAGTCTTAAGGGAGCCTTAGACTAAGAGAAAATCTGATCTGTAAACGATAATTTTATCTTTTCTTAAGAATGGAGAAGGGACTGTTTCCCTGTGTTGCAGTGTTCAAACTGTATTGAAATCTTCAGATGGACAGAGTTCCTGAGTGCAGAAAGTATTAGCTGTGTTACACATGACTCATATTTCTCTGTGGATGTCAAAATAATCTTGTTTTCTTCTCATTTGCACATGTTGTGCTTTCCTTCAGCATTGGAAAAACCTGTTCTATGTACTTGAGTGTCTTCTCCCTCCTTAATCTATCTCCCAGCAGGTCACGAGAGCAAGTGCCCAGGGTTCAGTGCAATATCTTGGTCTGAAGTGACACAACATCTGATTTTCTACGAATACACTTGTTCCTGAAGGGCAAAATAACCAGTGAAAGTATTAATTTAATAACCTCAGTAATCTGTTTGACATTTCAGATAGCATTCAGATTTTTAATTACTTTAACATTTATTCAGAGACCCAGATCCTGATACAATCTTTGTTAAAATATTTTTCAAAGTAATTTTAGCTACTTTAGAACTTGGACTTTTTACCTTGTACAGCTGACCTAGAAAGGTATTTTTTTCAGCTGTTTTGCTGTTTGTTTTTCTGCGTTTTGTGGTATAACACACTGCCTCAGATTCGAGTTACTAGCAAACTTCATTCTCAAGTCATGACAAAGAATGCTGGGGAGTAAATAGAGGAGATCGTGCCATTTTGGCACTTCAAGGAAAAAAATGACTGCTTGCCTCAGGAAGTACCTTTTTATTGAAAACTTTATTTTGAGGGGAGGAAAAGCGGCAGAAGAAGTTTCCCTGTCAGGAAAATTTAATGAATGAATGCTATTTTGATTTAACTTTCTCATGCTCTTATCATCTTAGTTACAGTTTTCTCCTCTCTTTCCTCCTTGGCCTTGATCTTCTTACCTGTCAATCACCTCTCTTCTCCCTTGTTGTTTCATCTTCATAACAAAATCCTGGCCAAAACCAGGAGCTACAAACCAGCATCAACCCCGTAACTCCACAAATCTTCCAATTCCTCTCATCCTCTGAAACTGTAACTAGCACCATGCCTGTGGGTCATTGCTCAGTTTCCTCTGCCTGCAGATCATAACCTTTCCTTTCCAAGGTGCCTGTTACACCTGCTTGAAGAACGAGCTCACCAAGACTCAAAGGTTTTCTTCTCGTGTGCTCTGTCCTCAGCTGACCCCTGGAAGTTACCAGCATATTGCTGTGAATATTTGTTCTGAGTAAGCAGGAACAAAGTTTCTTGCTATTCACCATCCTTAATTTCAAATACTAAATTGTGTGTTAATCACAGCGGCAATCTCATCTCTCAGTCTTTTGCTGAAAATAATTAAATCTTTGTGTAGCTTCTTTTGTGTGTTTGAACCTTGTTGATATTTATTTTCTTGTTGGTATTCTTTGGAAATTGGTCTGTGTTTTGAGTTTCTAAAACAGGTGCCATGTTTTTTAGCTGTTGTCCAAATTTGTACACCTCTCCTTTTTGCAGTTGCTTACTACTGTTTAATTCATCCGACATTCCCACATATTTGGACAATAGGAAGTGTTTCTCCCTGTTTCACATCACACCTTGACAGGACAACTTTAATTACATGGAATGTTTGGCTTTTGATCTGCTGTCTTCAGACACTGACATGCATAATTTTTTTTTCTCTCTCCCCTATGTGTACATCATGCAGCCTTTATTCAGTGTTTGTGCAGTGTTCCTGTTGGTTTCACTGGGACTCCAAGTATAGTGAACATATAATAGATTCAATATTGATCTGGAGTGTGGATGGATTTTCTTCCTCTAGATTTATCTGATTTCAATGCATTTGGGGTTGTAGGGAGAGGGACAACACAGAAAACACAGAGGTCCCATACAGTATTAATGAAAACCATAAAGGATGACATATACAATCTGTGTGTTCAATTTCTTGGGAAGATCCTGTATCTGGAAGCACTGTCTCTGAACCACCCTGAAATTCAAGACCAAGTGTCAAGCCTGATCTCCAAACCCTGCTGTTGTGGATGATATGTAAGAGGAGGGGTATTGGCCATGCATACAGTAGTGACTGAAGAGTGGTATTTGCAGTTTCCAGGAATTTAGCTGCTGATTTGGTGTGTTAGATTTTCTACCAGGATTTAGCAGCATGTCTATGGGAATGGAATGTAAATAGGTCTTATTAGAGGGAAGATGACCTTCCTGATCCCAGGGGTGTACACATGCTGTGAACAGTGCTATCCAGGGAGAGAGAAAAAAGGTTTTATTGACATTGAAAGAGTGCTTTTCTGTAATGCCACACTCAGCCCCTGCCAACCTCTTACTGAACCAGAAATATTTCTTTGCTTATAATAATCCTTCTTTCAAGTGCCAGCACAAAACATTTGCTGTCATATGTAGCTTTTTACCACCTAACAGGTTTCTTGAGCACAGAAACAGGGTATGTGTGGGTTGTTTGAAGAAGCAACTTCAATTGTTTAGTTGCTAATGAGTTTTCTTCCACAGGGAGAAAGAGGCTTGCCAGGACTACAGGGTGTGATTGGGTTTCCTGGAATGCAAGGACCTGAAGGTCCCCCTGGGCCACCAGGGCTTAAGGTAAGAACTTAAGTTTTAGTATTTAAAACACTTGGTTTCCCTAAATTGTTGAACCTAGGAAAGCTAAAGCTCTCTCTTTTCCTTTGCAGGGTGATACTGGAGAACCAGGACTGCCAGGAACGAAGGGAACAAGGGTGAGTTCTAACTTACTTTTTTTGCAGTTCTGATGTCTATGGGTTTATCCATCTTTAACTCTCCCCATGGCTGCTTTCAAGTGCAAGATGGGGTTAGTCTCTTCTTTGAGTTAATCAATGACATCCCCTTGTGCTGCACAATAATTTCAAAATTCTCGCTTTTGCCTTTGAAGTTCTTCCTGCATTGGGCAGTCAGTGACTTCGCCCATTTGCATTTTCACTTGGTACTTACCACTGCATCAACAGCACTGCTCTTAATATGCCTTTGATATCTTTCTGACATACCAAGAAGCGTTCTTCCAGTTTGAATATGAACCAAACTTACTACCTGATGCAAAATGCTCCTTCATGTTTGCCATCAAACCTTCTTGAAGCACTCTAGGAGAGAAGCTGACACACCCATGAAAACATCGGTGTTTAAAATGTGCAAAAGACGCAGAGCCGAATTAAGGCCAGTGACAATGATCTCTTGACTTTGCTAGAAGAGGCTCTGAGCATGCATGTAACCTTCCTGTTACAGGCATGAAGAGGTGCCTACAGTAAATTTTCTTTTGGGAAAGATGGTCGTGAGAAGACAGCAGCTCTGCATTCCTTTTTACCTGTACATAAGGCTGTGGCCCAGTTCCTGTTGAGGGAAATAGATATTGCTGCTTAAAAAGTTAAAGAAATACAAAAAGATGCTTTCGGTTATCAATTACTAAGGTGCCATATTTGAGAGGTTTTGAAGATTAGAGCTATTCTGTCAAGGATGTTGAAAATAAACTTGCTTGTTTTTTGACTGTCACCACTAGAGGTGTGACTTGGGCTGAAGCTTTTCATTCCTGTTCTGTGTGTTCATCATTTCAGTTTGTATTTTTCTGAATTGCAGGGTCCCCCAGGAGCATCAGGCTTTCCAGGAAACCCAGGCCTTCCTGTATGTATGAAGTATATATATTTTTACAAAGAACATCAAAGTTTTAATCATGACATCTGACCTGGATTATTGCTAATATTGCTAATTCATTTACTTTCTTATCATACAGGGCATTCCTGGACAAGATGGCCCTCCTGGTCCACCTGGCATTCCAGGATGTAATGGCACAAAGGTGACCTTTACATATGTTTATAACAGCATCTCTGTTTAAATAAAAAAATAAAATAAAAAAAATCCCTTAAGCATATGTTCCCTAATCAAAACCAATTTCTCTGTTCTTCTTAGGGTGAAAGAGGTCCAGTAGGTCCCCCAGGTTTACCAGGACTGACTGGGAGCATAGTAAGTAGATTCTTGCATGATTGATTCACTTGTTTCAGCCTGATTCTTGAAATGCAAATGTAACTCCATAAAATGATATAGAGTATAGGATGTAAAATATATAATACTGAGGAACAATAACATCAAATATGTCTTTTTTCGCAGGGACCCCCAGGACCTCCTGGAATGAAGGTACATTTTACTCTAAGTGTGTTCATGCCCCGCTTCCAGCAATAAGACTTAGGGTGAACTCTACACCCTCTAAGACTAGCAGTCCTTACTTAAAGACTGAAAAATTGTACCTCCATGTTTCATTTTGTACTCTTTTCTGCAGTCCCACTAAATAAAGGCAGTGGGTCAACCACCAGTTAATAACAATGAACCTATCTATTGTTCCATGCAGGTCTTAGAAATGTTCTTTTACATGGGTTACAACAGAAAAAAAGTCATGCATATCATTATGCATAGATAGTATGGTGGCCACCCAGTTGCGTATAAAGATTTAGATGGGTCTTATGGTTCAAACATTTGTTTTCATATTGACATTTCATTTATCTAAATGGTTTCACATAGATACTGCTTGTGGAAGGAGGTCATATAGCCCACAATATGAGTAGCATCCAACACATACTAAAAAGTTTTCATAAAGAAAAAAATTAAACCAACCAACTAGGTATCTGACAGTTTTGTGAACTGGAGAATGAAATAATGAATGTCAACAGAGAGCTTTTGGTCTTTAAAATGAAAAAGATATCATTTTGAACTGTAAGTTAAATACGTCTAAATGTAATCTCAGTTTCGTAATGAAGTGACTACCTGAAGTTGTAAAATGCCCTTTGCTCTTCCTCTCACATGGAAAGAACTGTCTTAGTCTATTAACACTGAAGTACTTGAATGATTCTTCCATAGGCATGCATGCATAGGTACACAACTCCTGAGTTAAAATCACTTAAAATATTGCAACTTTGTGCAAAAACCTAGAAAAAAAAAAGAGCATCTTTTGCTACTAAAAAAAAGACATATAAAGTGGATAATGAGCAGATAGTTTCCCAAAGTAGGACAAAGGGGGCTCCTTTTTTGAAGAGAAAGGATGCCATTAATGGCTTGTATGTCAAAATTAGGTATAAGACTGAAGATCTCAGCATGGAAAAGAGATTGTGAGGTTACCACTTCTCTCAGCAGCCAGGTCAGATGCTCCAGTTGTGTGGTGATACTGTAGTAGTGGCAGGTTTGGTGGGAAAGTCTTTCAGATTACCCATTACAGTATAGGAAATCAGGGTGAGAAAGGAGGCTTTTTTTCCTTCAGGTGGCTTTAAAGGACTTTTGGCAATTAAGGTCTTAATTTATAATATCTTTTGCTACCTTTCAGCTGAATTAAAAGAAGTCGGGTGACTTTTTTAAGTCAGTTTCCAAATGACTCTGAACTTTATCTCAGTATTAGTGGTTTTTGACTGTATTTGAATGGATCTTCAAGTATTATTTTTTTTCTTTTCTTATTATAGGGAGATCCAGGTGAAGTGATTGGTCTTGTACCTCCTAGTTTACTAAAAGGTGATAAAGGCTTTCCTGGCCAACCTGGACTACCTGTAAGTCTAAATGATGCTTGAATAGCAGTGAGCTTCAGTTAAAATTATGTCAGTATGATAAAATTTACATTTTTTAATTATGCCATTTTAATTTTTAACAGGGTCCACCTGGAACTCCAGGGTTTCAGGGACCAATGGGGCCACAAGGTCCTCCAGGAGAACCAGTAAGTTTTCTTTCATGGTGATTTGCACTTTACTTACAGAGTTTTATTACAGGAAAGTTCTAGTAGGTGTGTATAGCCAGTGTTGGGATTTGGGAAAGATAACCTGTGCTTCCAAACTTCATGTTTAGCCTTCTGGACTCTACCACGTCAGGAATGACTAGGTAACATAGGGGTTTTTTCCCCACGCTTAACTTACAGCAGATAAACCACAGACCTACCAGCCAGATCTGAATCAAAATGTTTGTTAAGGTTGTTCTTATGGGCAGCCACAATAAGCAGTACTGTGGAAAGCAGGGTATCAACCAACTGTTATTATGGCAACTGCCAAATGCTGAAGGCATTTCAGCTATTTGACAGGTCTAACAGATACTTAATATTTTCTCCTCCTGTACTGGCTGCAGGTAATACTCTCAGGAATCAGTTATTTCCATTTGGTAAAAGTGCCTCCAGTGTTTCTGGCTATTTAAGTGAGCTGTATGAGATTTTGTACCCTTCTGAATAAAACTGGAAGTGATGTAAAGGAAACTGGTAGTACAGTTTAGTCAGCACTGGCACTTGCTGATGTGAAAAAGAACAATTTTAATGAAATAAAGGTGAGGACTAATATTTAGCATGCAACACTGAAAAAAAAAAACCCAAGCCCATTGGCAATAAAGTTATTTTATGATTCAGAACCATAGATTTTTTTGATCGTCTCTTGTCTAGACACTCGTTAGATCCAACACTCAACTACAAAACAAAGTCTGATATCTTAGATTTTGTTTGGTTTTATTATTTATTTTAAGTTGTGAATTATGCACAGTAGCAGGAAAAAGA
Source organism: Ceryle rudis (assembly GCA_033439905.1). Lineage (NCBI taxonomy): Eukaryota > Metazoa > Chordata > Aves > Coraciiformes > Cerylidae > Ceryle > Ceryle rudis. The sequence goes on from JAAGNO010027759.1 coordinate 27,685, forward strand.
CTTTACATCTGGGTTTAATGGAAAGATTTGCAATTTTGCTGTCCTTATAGAATAAGACATTATTCCACCAAGTATACTATAGACGTATATATGCTAAAATGTACTGTCTTGTAGGGTCCCCCAGGGCCACCAGGACTCCCAGGCGAGAAGGTAAGACTCTTTTTACTGTAAAGTCTGTTTATTTATTTGACACACCAGATCCCCCAAAATCTGGAAACTAACAATCCTAAAGCAGTGGGTTTTTTTACACTTTGGGATATATTTTTATCTCTAATGGACATCATAAAGTGAGATTTTTAACACTTTTTTCATATCTTTTTTCATATTTTTTTAAATCTGTTAGCTCACTCGATGGAATCAGTAGGAATTACAACATTCTGTGATTATTTGATCTAATCTAAAAATGTCAAGATTTTCACAACAGTGTTTTTATAAAAGCATAATAACAATAAAATTATCTGATAAATTTAATTCTATTTTTTTTCCTGAATTACTGTGACACATGGTTTAAAAAAAAGAGCAGGGTGCCACTACGCCGTAATTATTCACTTGTTTAGCATGTGCATTTAAAAATCATATTCTGTCTTTTATATCCTTTCCTAACTTTTGCCGTGTACAAAACACCTTCATTTGTGTGTATGTATGCACATATGCACTGGATAAAAATTGACTAAGTATGTGTAATTTCTGTTTTCAGGGCTACATGGGCTTGGGCTTTCAGGGTCCCAAAGGTGAAAAGGTAAGTCTCCTGAAAACTTCTAGAGAACAACTGTCAGAAATATTCTTGATACTTTGTTTTAAATAAATAAACTGTTGGAATCAATTCATGGAGAAAATCCGCATTGTGATTTTTGGAAGACTTGAGTAAATCTGTAACTTACACCTGGATGGTCAAAAGACACGAATGGTTGCAGACTTTGTTCATGATGATGTTATAACTGACATTAACTTAGGTCATTATCCTGTTTATCAGCTGTGACTAGTACCAGCTACTTCAGTTTGCAGTAGGCAGATCTGGAAACATTTACTCTGTATATTAGGACTCATCATCAGGTTTATTTGAAATCTGAGGGATGAAGGTTAATGTGCTGTCCAGAATTGTCAGAATTAATTATGGTAGAAGTCTTGAGGGCCTGTCCGCCTTGGTTTGGTGGTATATGATTCTGAAGCAGATCTTTCAGTTATTCCTGTTCCCTGTGTTTTGATTCAACCAGGAGCAGTTTTCAGAGCACACTGGTTTACTTTTGAATGAAACTAAGCCAAAAGATGTGCTCTGGGATTCCGTTTGTTCTCTTAAGCACTATCAAGTGGGTGGTAAAACATTTTAGGTTTAATCTGTTGCCTCTTCCACTGCAACATCTAGGCTGAAGTGCCTTGCATTGCATTTTCAGGAGCCAAGACACGCATGCAGTCATGGGTTATTCGATAAACTGGTAGTGTCTCTGAGCCCTTTCTCCAGAACCTTCTCATGAGTGGTCATTGACAGAGGCCCTTTACTTAGGTGGGGTTTTTGAGCCACGCTATTCTTAACAGATAGAATTTTTTGCGACATGGCATATTGTTGAAATTAACTTATCATAAAATTTCTTGAAAAATATTGGTCATAGAAGTATGTAGCGATTTCCTCGACTCCTCAGGTTTGTCTTTAGCAAAAAATTAATGGTATTGCTGTGCATTACTGCTTGACAGAAACTGTGTAATTTTGAGGTGTTATACTATAAAAGATAGTGCTTTTACATTATATAAGGAGATGAGGTTCTGACACTGCTATGGACACATACATACTAAAAAAGTGTGATCCGCGGTTCTTATCTTGAAGTTGGCCATTATGGGCACTCGTAAAGCTGATGGAACACTATAGGCTTTGACTAACATTTTTCTGTAGGCATTGACTTTCTGCACCTGAACTCTTTCCTTCTAATCTTCCTTCTTCCTAAAGGATGCACTACAGAACTTCTGTGCTATTACAGTAATTAATTGTATATGTTCCTGATACTTGGTATTCATCAATCTTCACCCTAACAGGAGACTCAGAGATCTTTTTTCAGGGCAATGTCTGTCTGCCACCCATTATACAGTTGTGTCTCCTATAACTATGTGTGTAATCCTTTCTCTGACTGATTTTGCTGAAATAAGAATTAGAAACAAACCATTTTGCTATATTTTTTAAAGTGAATGGTAGTTCTCTTTAATGTTATCGGTTTTAATAATGTTTGTTCTCAGTGTCAGTACTGTTTTTAATGGAGTATCCTGGATTTGGTGTTGACAGGGAGAACAAGGAGTAAGGGGCCCCCCGGGCCCACCAGGACCAGCACCACATATGAAAGAAAAAGGGAGTGAAATCATAAGAGGAGAAAAGGTGAGACTTTAAATTATTAATTTTGTTTTCATTAAAATATGATCAATAGGAATTAGAAAACAGAAGTAAACCAGGAAAAATCACGTGTCTCATATGGCTAATTTTTCAAAAATTACTCCCTGTTTTACTTCATGAATGAATTTTGATTGTCTTTCTAGAAGTTTCTCTTAAAAATAAATATTAAATGATAAATACGCAAATAATTGCACAAATAAGTAATGCATACAGCAGGGGACTTTCTGAGGGATGATTGATAAGCATAGTCCTGTTAAAAACAAATATTCTAAAAATTTGGATTAAGTAGCTTTCATATACGTAATCACAGTAATGCAATCTGAGTGCTAATGAATTTTTCAATTATTGAATTAAGCTGTCTAAGCAATATATATTAGTATAATAAACTAGCTTAATGGATTCACGTTTTGTGTTTGTCCAACTTCTTGCACATCATACTATTGGCCATAGTTCTTGAAGTGGAAACAGGATTAAATGTGCTTTTGCTGACATGAAGAATTAAATGAGTTACAACCTAAATGAATAATAGTTAAGATTTTGCTAACTTATCTACATTTTTTTTTTATCATTTCCTTAGGGTGATCCTGGTGAAAAGGGTGAACGGGGAGTCCCGGTCAGTATCCCTTAGCTTTTTTGGTGTTTTTAGTGTAAAAATTTTTAAGAATCTCATAAACCTGAATATAGCTATTTGATAAAAAAAAAAAAAAAATACTTTAGAATTTGACAGTATTTTTAATCTGATGTTTATCTATCTTCCAGGGACTGCCAGGTTCAGGTTTCAAAGGAGAAAAGGGTGAACCAGGAAAGCCTGGTCCACGTGTAAGTGTGCTCGACTTTATCAATACCATAATTGCGGTCATTGTATTGTTTTTGTAAGATAATTAAACTTAGGAGGTATTAGTGAAATAGCAAATTTGGTGTATTTTCAATAAGCAAGTTTTGCTGTAGGACAGGTGTACAAGTCCAGATAGTAATAACATACAATAATATTAGTATGTAACATGCTCTCAGATCTCCACACCACCTAACGGTAGCTTGCACTGCTGAAGCTTTCAAAGGCAAGATTCCTGTTGATCCCAACTGAAGCAAGATGAAGTCATTCCAGAACAGAAGGAAAAGTATAGCAAAACAAGCCACTCTGTAAGAATGACTTTTGCTAAATGGAACTTGATGAATTTATTTCAAATACCTTTACATGTAATCTACAAAATAAGCCTGCTTACCCTAAAGGTGCCATTTCTTACAAAGAAGACGAATGGAACAAAAAATTTACAGGACTGAGAAACACTCGCTTGCTGGTTTCTAGCAGGACTGTAGATGCTTGAGGCCATAAGGTCTGTTACATTTGCCTAATGTGACCTATATCATAGTCTCATCCATGTAACTTCTGCATGAGTCACGCTGTATCATTCATAGCTGAGCTGGTAGCAAAATCATACATTTTCTACATGCAAATGTATCTAAAGAATTGTTTCTCAAAATGTGTGTCTTCATAAACTGTTGGAGAAAGACCCAGCACGTCTGTAGGCATTGCATTTGTACTTCAGTGTGAAAAAGATGAACTCTGCCTCTCTACTATAATTCAACGTCAAATGTTCTGTTATCCTTTCAGTAAGAATACCTGGTGGGGTTATCCTTGAGATCATGTGTGTATCTTTAGTCTTAGAGCAAATGAGGGCTTGAAAACTGGAAGAATGGAGAAATGCTGGCCTGGAACTTGCGGAATATGAGTTGTTCAAAAATACAGCTTTCAGTTTCTGCAGACTTCCCTGAACAAAGTTGCTGAGATATTTTATATATAATTATTGCTCTTCAAGGAAATCATACCAACTTCTGAAATTAAGATAAGGCTTGAAAGATGAACAGATGTTAACATCTGGTATTCTACCTTCATGGAATGAAACCATATGATTAATTCCAATCTCAATGTATACTATGACTCTCCTGACTTAATAGATCGTGTTTTTAATTACTCATCAAAAATGACTTAGAACTCTTCTTTATAAGATACCACATCTGCACACTTTGATGGTGGTGTCCTGTTCACATTTCTTACACCATTTTTATCCTTCAATTGCAATGTTTTAGATGGATTTTTTTTTACCTAAGCTGATGGGATTGTTTTTTTGGACTGAATTGCATGCACTGTTACTTTGTGTATTAAGTATATACATTTTCTTGGTTTTATGGGACATACTCATATTCATATCTAAGCACTGTAACATCAACTAAAATCGAGCCTGCAGCGGATTAGTCTCCAAGTCCAGGTGCCAGTCCCTTCATAGTCCATAGGAAGAGGAAGGGGATGCTGACAAGTGGGTTAGTCCTTCTGGGTCATTTGTCACATACCCATTGATTACCTCAAGAGAATCTAATCCCCACTGTAGGCTAACACAGTGGTCTAATAGTGAATCATTTTGCTCTGGAGGAGGTACTCTTGGATTCTAAGATTATCATCCACCTTGTGATTTGAAACTGTAGCTTTCAATTTAGAGGAAGTGTTTTTTACCACTAGATTGCCATGCGATCTGATATGGGGCCACTATCAAAGCCTTCTGCTGAAACTGAGCCACAAAGTGTCTATGAATAAAAGTTTTGTGAGGCTGTAGAATATGTATCTAGAGAGGGATTACCACAAAGGAAAATGTATGAGTCTGGTTCCAGTTTCCTGTGCTGTTGATATATTCCACCTTGAAGCGTTCTTGATTGGGAAATCCTTATATTATTCCTGGATCTGGGAACAGATTTGCAGGATATTATTTAATTCTGCAGCTTGTAGGATATTGAGTAACATGAGCACTAGGGAGTCAATGATTTACCTCCTTTGTACCTGCACTGTTGGCTGTGCTAACACACTTGGATTAATGCATTACAACAGTGATTGTTTTGTTCTAGTGTTTCATCCACCGTCTTTAGAAATTGCATGTATGTGTCCATCTGTTTAAGCAGAGTGGAATTTGGTGTTTTGCAGGGAAAGCCTGGAAAAGATGGTGAACAAGGACCGAAAGGAGAACCCGTATGTATTTTACTTAATTTTTTGTACTGTTCCCTACATTCAAAACAAAGAACTGTCCGTGTATTATAAGTGGTTGACATTTTCTAGCCTTCTGAATTGTTTACTTAAAGTCATTCCTTTTGTTGAATTAGTGACTGTTCTGAAAATGAAAAACTTTGATGCTGCCAGGACTAAGATGCAACTATATTTGCTTTTTAAGTTTTTTCTGTCTTCCACACACAGGGTTTGCCTGGTGGGTTTGGGATTCCAGGACGACCTGGGGAGCCTGGTGCGAAGGTGTGTAGTTGTGGCCTTTGCTTCCTGTCACAAAGAATGACTTTAGAGTTTGTATGGAGTGTTCATAGATATGCATTAAAGCAATGAAAGCAGATAAAGAAATATTAATTGGATGTTATTAAGTTGTGAAGTCATCACTCAGAGACTAGGAAAATTAAAAATTAGGGTAGCTTAGGTATCTCTGGTTTAGATCTCTGATATGAATTGATTAGTGCAGGCTTTATTTCCATAAGCTCTTTGCCTAGCCAACATATGTACAAATGTACTTTCCTAAAAATTCCAGTTTCTCTTCACATAGTGTAAAGCAGTACAGGCCTGCAAACTAACTACTTACTTATTATAATGGTTCAGATGCGTATCATTTGGAAGTTGTATGCATCTATGTCAAAAGTATTCATTTGCTAAGGAAATCCCGGTTTTGGGGCGGGGGGAAGAAAATCTGATCTGCTTTTAAAATGTAAATTGTATTTTGATTTAGGGTGACAAAGGCGAACGAGGTTTTCCAGGACCTCCAGGAAGAGTAAGTAAAATAAATTCTTGTTTTATTTCGGTCTGAAATGAAAATACAAATTTTGTGAAAGTCGAAGTTGTCAAATAAGGGAAAAAAGAGACTATGTACTGATCTCATTCTAATCAGTCATGTTCTCATTTTTTTCTTAAACTTGGATATAGTTCTTCTGAGTATGTTTGAAATTTGGGAAGGTAATTCTCAAAGAATATGAATTTCAAATGTTTTGGACAATGAAAATGATAGGCATTCTTTATCAATATAAAGTATCCGAAAGAGGGTTCGAAAGAGTAAGTCTGTCTACTTTGGAGTCTATAATCTTTTAACACATCAAATAAAAAATGGGAATAGTCAGCAGTAAAAATAGATCATTGATGCTGCTGCTTCTCAAACATGGGGGAAAATTCCCAACATCTGCTAATTTGATTTGAAAAATTGTGCATGCTTCCTGAATATTTTATTGTAAATGTTAATATACTGTATGTCATCTCAGATCAGTGTTAGAAGAAATTCCCAGAACAAACTGTTTTAAAAAATAAAGATAACAAAAACCCAATGGGTCGGTGCTTAGTCATGCTGAAGTTTCTTGGTATCATTCTTGTTCAGAAAGATGCGATAAAGATCTCCACTTAATCTTACTACTGATAAGAAGGAATTTTGGTAGAATAAGAAATATGTATTTTCTCTGGTAATCCCTCGGCAACTACATTCCTCTGACAGCAGCTGATACATATCCCTGGAATTGCAAGGATAACTAACATGGCTCAAAATTGTTATTACAAACCAAATGGCAGGTCAAGATGGGGTAGATAAAACAAGAGCACAGCTGTATGTTTCTAGTGTCCTAGTCTTTGTCCTGTGATTCAGGTTATAGATGCTGGACCAGTAGATACTTTTGGTGAAAAAGGAGACCCTGGAATTACAGGTTTGCCTGGACTGAAAGGTCAAAAAGGTGAAAAAGGTAGGTATTTTGTATTGCCTTTTTCACTGAGTTGTTCTTTTAGTTTTCTTATTAAAAGAAATTAAAATTGCATTATCGGTGAGCTCTGGAGCTCTGTATGTCAGTGAAGTGTTCCAATTATTTATTTAATTGCTTTCAGGTTATGACACGTTGTGGTTTGTAGGATGCTTCTTCCCATCATAAGTAAGACTGCCTTTCAGTTAGAGGTTAGAAAAGGATATAAACTGTGATCTGTTTTTAGGGCAGTTGGATCCAGTGAGACTATTTAAGAAAAATGGAAATCAACACAAGTATAAAAAGGATCATAACACAGAGAATCTTGAGATGTCTTTTAAAAAGTCAGTAGCTAAATTTTACTCTTAGAATTGGCTTGCATAATTTACAAAATTCTTCATCAAAGAGGGAAACCCAAGCTTTCTCTTTCCCATTTTCCCCATTACAGACCTTACCCTGTTGAAGAAAGATCAGTGGAGAAGATGGCACGCAGCAGGGCATTTTCCCTAAATGTACTGTTTGCAGATACCTATAGAAAATTTAACGTAACCTTTGATTCAGGGCATACTAGCTTGTAATATGTACTTAAATAATACATGCTAAAAGTTCATTGATGCTGGCATTGATGACTTCACTGCCTAATAGAAAACCTCTCTTTCTGAAGGTTTCCCCGGTGCACAAGGAATCCCAGGACCTCCAGGTACGAGTCTGTGGGCATTGATTTTGTTCTCATTTTTCCTGTGTTCTTGCTGGGTGAAGAGTCCTGAGAGATATTCTCCTCAGCTGCTGCCAGTTACGGCTTGACTTGCAGAAGGCCCAGGCAATGGCCTCTCTGGGATTCTCATCATACCCCTAACCACTTCCTGTAGATTGCTTCTCTGGTGTCTATGATGTGATCCAGCCTTGCTCTTGTGTAAAGGCCTGGTAATTTTCTGCTTAAACTGAAGTAGTAGCGTGCACAAGTTGTCAGAAATAGAGTATGGCTTCATTGGCAAGAAGAGTTGTAAAATGTGAGTATGTGCATGGGTATGTGCATATGTACCTGTGAATGCATACTCACATGTAGATAATTTGTCTTGCTCTCACTTTGGCTCTGTATGTATTTGTATAAATATAATAAAACAAGGTTTGCAGGGAGAAATAGTAGCATTTATTGGATCAAAGTCATTCCTGAAGGCTTCCTGCTTTTTTTTGGACTATGTCACTTGATCTAACAAAAGTTATTTCTTTGCCTGCAAATGTTGCCTTTTTCATAGTCTTAAGATCTTCCTACCCATGACAACGCTGCTGTTATGTATGTGTATGGATTATGTATATTATGTACATGTGCATGTGTTTGAACTACCCCTCGATATCTGCTTTTTAAAAAATTAAACAAATCGTCTGTGGAAACCTGACTCTAGAACATCCTGCAGTGATACAACTTTTATCTCCCTTGCTCACATTTTCTATCTTGACAGTGAGCTAAATATGAAATTAAAGTGAGCCAGGGTCACGCAGTTGCCAGGAAATTTTTCACAGTTTAGGGAGGAGATGCTATATACCGCAGGCTATAAAAAGATAAAAGATAGTTTAGTGGTCAAGTCTAGTGATTAGTTGGGAACTGAAATAACTTATTAAAGTATGAAGATCTGTGTGACTCTACAAATAGCTAAAAGGAGATTTTATAGCTGTTTAACTGCTACGCTTTATTGACTGTTGATTGCTTATTATTCCTAGAAAGTTTGGTTTTAACATAACTGAAATCTGGTAGCGTTATTGAATATTTATTCGCTGAAGTTCTTAGACATGCTGTCCCGTGGTAGGTGTGTTTGAGATTGGGTTTATTTTGAGATAAGAAAGTGTGCAATAGTTTCTAAGTGTGATACCTAAAGTAACTCCTGCGTTGCCACTATTTATTTCCCAGCAAAAATTGATTCAGCTGAAGCTCAGAAAGGCACTTACTACAGAATAGGTGTGTTTGTGTAGGGACTTAAATGAAGTGAGTTACTCTGAGCTGTAGTGACTATATAATCTCAATTTTGTATAAATCACCAATAGTAAAAATACAGGCCTCTTTTTATTTTGCACTAATATTTCTCCATTTCTTTCTGAAACCTAATGGAAGCTAATGTCTTGGTAATGTTACTGTCTCTTCATGTGTCACTTTTTTCATGTATATTTTATTCTGTCCAAAGGTCGACCACTTCCAGACAGGGTAGGATCGCCTGGTGTCCCTGGACAGAGAGGTGAAAAAGGTGAAAAGGGTTCTCCAGGTTTCCCTTTACCTGGACCCCCTGGAAGAGATGGTTTCCCAGGTCCCCCGGGGTTGCCTGGCCCACCAGGTCCTCCAGGGAAAACAGGTGGGTAAAGCACTCCCTTGCTTTTCACCCTGAAGGCTCAGTAATGCACATTGCTTGCATGTGAAGAAGGAAAAAAGAGAGAGCCTTAAATCGGAATGCATCTACAGCATGGAGGAAAAACATCTGAGTTGCTAATGAACCGAGTAAAAGATGTTCCATGATACAGCGAGTCACTTGTTTTTTTACTGGGACAAGGAATCTTGCTAAATACGTGTTTTAAAATTTCCTCAAAAGTTCATTGTGGACTGTTGCAATATAACCAAATAATTGACCTTAATGCGTATTGGTTTCTTCTGTGTCCTAATGTGCCAAACTAGAGATATTTGTGGATTTTCAATTATAAAAATAACAGACACTATTATTCTTCTTAACGCAGAAGGTAAATGTTCAATATCACAATTTACAAGTCTGCAAAACCAATCTCTGTAACAGATTGGACAGGTATAAGAACTGCAAAGTGAGATACAAGTCTGAGAGAAGTTTTAATTGTAAATTATCTTACAGGAGAATTGGGTCACCACATGCTTAATAGAGGCAAATTAGGAGATAGTAATGATGTGACAAATCATAATATTAGCAGTAATGATAATAGTATTATACAGCTATGTATAATTAGATCCTGATAAAACATCTTTAAAGAGAAAAATGTTTTTGATTTGCTCTGCAATTGAGCAGTGAAAAAGGTACATATGAAAGTGGTCCATGCTTAATAAGTCCTTACAACTAATGTTCTCATTCTTTTATTGAAGAAAACCTTTTGCTATAGGTGATACTGATACTGTGAGTTAAATTGTTGTTTTCAATGTAAAGAATGATATCCCTATTATAGTAGATAAGTAGTCTAAAACTATTGAAGGGAACATTGAGTCTACCATTAGTAAATTCGCAGATGAAACTAAGTTGGAGGGGAGTGTCGAACTGCTGGAGGGTCAGGAAATGCTGCAGAGGAATCTGGACAGGCTGAGTTGGTGGGCTGAGGCCAGTGAGGTTTAACAAGACCAAGTGCAGGGTCCTACACTTTGGCCACAGTAACCCCCTGCAGCGCTGAAGACTGGGGGATGCGTGGCTGGAGAGTGACCTGGCAGAGAGGGACCTGGGAGTGCTGGTTGATTACTGAACATGAGCCAGCAGTGTGCCCAGGTGGCACGGAAGGCCAATGGCATCCTGGCCTGTATCAGGAATAGTGTGGCCAACAGGACTAGGGATGTAATTCTCCCTCTGTACTCAGCAGTGGTGAGGCCTCACCTCAAGTACTGGGTGCAGTTCTGGGCC
>JAAGNO010027760.1:2479-14220 GCA_033439905.1 Ceryle rudis
CAGCACAGCGATTGTATCATGGCCGGGTCCGAGGCAGCGACACCTTCTAGCAGGGACAGGGGCACCAAGATCCTGGGGGTCTCTGGGTGCCCCTGTCATGGTTTTGTTTGGAGAAGCCATCTAATATCTCTGAAGCTAAGTGTATTTATTCATCTGAAAACAGGGTTAATAAAGATGAGTCATGTGACTGGGATGATCCGAGCTTAATTCCTGTTTACACACTTGTTTAGGTCTTCCCAGCAGAGAGGTACCATGTGGAAATGCAAGTTTTTGGGGGTCTACTTAGCAGATGGTGCTGAAGCCTCCCTGACTTGTTCCTGAGCTAATCACCAACACTGGTGGAGATACGGTGAGGGACCTGCACGCAGAAACCCAGCTCGTGCTTGGAGTCACCACAGTCACCAGTTATCAGTCACCACAGCTGGGAGATTTCAGATGTTCTCTTCTGGTTCCCAGGGAGGAAGGTTTCTAAGGAGGGTTTTGATCAGCTGTGAGGAAGCAGACAAAGCATGAGGTCAGGGTGACCTCAGCTACGTCCTTCCTCAGATAGAGAGCTCACTTTGCTCACCCATTTATGAGTTCGTTGAGGTAACTGCTGTTTGGGGAATGGACTCTGAGCCAGTACAACACCCAAGCACCTCTGGTTAGACGCCGGCTCCTCAGCGCTCTTGGAGCCCACCTGAAGATGACCCCATCTCGGAGCTCCCACTGCCAGGAAAAAACCCAACCCGATCCTTTCCTCTGGGACTGTTGAGAGCTAAGTCTTTGTATGCTATTTTGAGGTGCCTATTGCAGAGAGGGCGAGCGGGACTGTAGCATTATGGTAACGGGCTGGATATTTAGGGAGCCTGCGTTACAGTCGGAGGAAAGGGCTGTATTATGGAAATTATACAGGAAGAGAGATGCCCAGGCAGTGCTGGTTGTGCTCTGTAGTCTCCAATCTTTGTGTGAGGGGGTGGTTAGATGATGGGAAGAGACTGCTGTTTACTCCGGAATGTCCTTTCCATCTCCAAGTTTCTGAGAAAGAAATGAGAATCGTGTGCTTTTATTAAATTCAGTATTTGTGTCCTGCCTCTGTGATAAGGAACAGTCTATAAATCACTGACCAGACCAGCTGTAAATCATCACCCAAGCTATCAAAGCCGCTCGGGTTTGTCACAGATTTTCTACCCCCACTAGCTCATAAGCACAATCCAAAGTGTCACCCAGACACTTCTCACCAAGGCCTTATTTCTCCTTTTGGGCTGGAAGTCTGAATCCACAACAGATCCAAAGCAGCCTTTATCCCAGATGGGTTTTCAAGCGCCGCAACACCACCCTGCCCGTGAACTTCCTTTATCACGCAGCCTGCAGCGACACATGGGCAGACCCCTCAAGCATGGGGCTCCTGATTTCCAGAAAGCACAGCTGTAATGGTGCAAGAAGGCGACACGAAAGGTTGAAACTCAAGATGCTGGCAGCACACTCCTCATCCAGAGCCAGCCCTCTTCCCCTTGAAAGCATGGCAGATGCTTTCTTGGGGCTCCACCACCAGAGGAACAAAGCTCCATGTCAGGAGGTGAGAATAAACCTCAGCAGCAGGGGTTTTCAGCTTCCCAATGGGTGGGTTGCGACACGGACAATGAGGAGATTGCAAAATGTTTGAGGACAACACTGTTTGGGGGCCCTATTCTCAGGAGCCTGATGACAAATCATAGCTGGAGGGCGGACTTCAGCAGCCAAGCTCAACAACCAGGACTGAAATCCATCAGGCAGGCAGATCTATCTCCATATCCCACCTTCTAGCTCCCTGAAGTCCATCTTAGCTCCAGATTTCTATGGTCGGCAAACCCAAGTTAACCACTTTTAAGCCCAAGTTAACTACTTTTGACAAGTTTTTCCCTATTTTTTGAGTGCTCCCTTTCATATCCATGGAAAAAAGACTTGTTTATATTGCAAGCTCGGTTTGAACGGGCACAGTCCTTTCTGCTTGCAGAAAAGTAAGTCATTCCTCCAAACATGGCTATACCAATTGAAGGACCAGCTTGACATTTAGCTCATCCCTAATACAAAGCATTCCCTAAACAATGAGGACAACGCACAGGACCTCAAGGCCCGTGGTTTAGCTATAATATTTCAGCTGACTTCTATGATGTCTTTGCACAAAATAAACAGCTAGAACATCTAGTGCGGCAGATGCACCTTAATAAAGGTACTACTGGGTTAATCACTTCGGAACTCAAGCCGGAGAGAAACAAAAAAGGCCATCAAGACCAAAAAAAACCATCCCAGAAACCTCCAGGGATTTTATCATAAGCCCCAAAAGACAATTTTTCAACGGTAGCTTTAGGACACTGAGGATTCACAAACTGTTAATACTGCAACTAAACCACTTTGGCGCAGAGCTGAGTAAAAGTAACATTTAGAAAAGAGAGTTTAAGTAAAATTGTGCTAATTCCAGCCAAGAACTGAGCAAAGCTTAACTACATGCTGGCTTACATACTACTTCAGGCTTTTCAGGATCAAACTGTGGAAATCCATGGGAATCCTTGTCATAAATCAGGAGAAGGAACAAAAGAGCTGCCACCATTACAAAAAAAAAACCCCAAAGATGCCATTTGATCTTGTCAGTATTTGAGCTCTGTGGTTGAAAACTCCCTCGCCAAAATCTGTCATAGACTAAATGCAGAGAGGTGGTTTAGGATTTTCTTAACTGAACACTGAGAATTTTTAGTCTTATCTAGAAAACAGACTTGTACCAGCCTAATTAGATCACTTCAAGAGTGGTTTCCAAGCAGTAGATGTGACCTTGCTCATTATAAGGTATTTAGACAGAAGAAATCTTTCCTGCACCACTTCACAGAAAGAGAATATGCCCCAGTCCCTCTCCCTCAACACACCCACCGAGCAGCAGGACACCATCAAACCAACGCTAGTTAAATCTCCACAATTTCCTTGCAGTGACAAGACTACGCTGGTGCCATCGAAAGCTCAGAGTATATATAAAGGACCCGCTTTACTTTAATTTCCACTTTTCAGCCGTTCCTCTGCTTGTTTCCTGTCTACAGTTCTCCTCGGGTGTCTCTGCTTGGATTTCACCCCACCTCATGTCTATGCCATGGTCGAGGTGGATCTATACTGGCCTCACAGGAGGATGTTTCAAAGCTCTCACCTGGGTAAGTGGTGCTGGATCCCAGCTCACCAGTGCTTTCCTATACTTCTGAATGATCACACTGGTACTTCTGACATCTCATTTCAATCACTCCTTTGAGCAGACGTTAATTAACCCTCAGTAAACCAATGTAGACAAGGCAAATATAGGTATATAAATATTAGCAGACAGCTCCAAACTACACGTGCTTTGCAAGTTGACACGTACAAACTATGTAATCACCATCAGGGATTTTTTTCAGCAGATCAACTAAGAGAGAAAACAAGATGCAGGTAATTTCTATGATGAAGCCAACACTGTTGGGGTATGTTCACGGTAGATCTCACCTTGTGGTAAGAAATGCAGAACGCTGACTGTGGTATGGACTTGTTTGTTGTATTAAATCCATCAGAGCAGGAGCTGGCTGCCAGGAGGAGTTTGCACGGAGCACACCTGGGCCTTCATCTTGAATGCAGCTTCCGTGTTGCGTCGGGTAATGTAAACAGAAACAACAATACTGTCCTCCCACTATTTCTTCTCTGAAATGGAAGTTTTTCCTTCAATACCACCTTTGCGTGATGAATGTGCAGCCAACTGGCAGTACCAGACTTTGTTTTTAATTTCCTGGCCATGTCCCAGTCGTGCTGGAGAACCCAACTTCAAAGGCAAAGCAGTGGGATAAAGGGCCCTGCCTCTGCCATGCCAAGAATGCTTTTCTTAGACAGGTTGAGAGGAGTTGATAAGCTGGAAGAAAAAGCAGTATCTTTGGCAAACCCGGTTCCAAAGGTTTTACTGTCAAGATGTTAAATGAATTAAATAAATAGCAGGGGGACTGCAGAACACCCCCAGACAGCTTTCTCCACGGAACGCAGACGTGCTTTATCCTCTGTGAACATCCAGTAATATCTGTGAAGATACCTATCCCAACCCACCCGTGGCTTAACTTCATGTGCATTGACACTGAAACTAAATTGTCATGTGCTTTAGCAGGGAACGGGAAGACTTGAGAGAGCGAACCAGACCAGAGGGTGGCAATGAGACAAGGTTCATCCGAATGATCATTTGCAGCCCCTCTACCTATTTCAGCTGAACAAAGCCCAAGGGCAGGGCTGCCCAGCGACCTGTGGTTGGAGGTAGAAGGGGCAGCTAAGAGTGTCCAAATCCTCCTCTTTTCCAGCAAGCAACCTGCCTGCTGCCAATTCCAGGTGTTTCACAAGCAGTTAGTCCCAAGTAACACCTATAATTTGAGTCACTGGGACATTTCCTTTGGCATTTCAAAGCATATGGAAAGGAATGTGAAAACCTTTCATTAGCCACAGGCAGACAGCGTGCTGTCAGAATCACTCAGAAGTGCCCTGAAAGTTTTCCAAATAACATATTGATGCCTCCTAGTCGCCGGGCACCAGGCAACGTCAGAGACCAGGAAGGTGAACAAAGCATCGATTCCTGCATGCTAAATATGCAGGAACAACTGGAACCCCTCCCAACCTCTGGAAGGGTTTTAACACCAGAACATCATGTTCGAATCACTAATCCTCACAAAGTATCACCCGGGCTGTCTCCGAAAGGGAGGAGGGATTCCTTAGCCTCCGGGGAATGGCAGCTCCTTTTCCCAGGAAGAGCACGTGTGATTGGAGTTGCAGGAGTTTTCTATTCTGCTGTCATTAGTGGAAGGACTTTCAGCCTCTCCCGCTCGCATGATACTCTTACTCCACAGAGAGTTGCGAGTATCTGTCCACGTTCCACGGGATGGATAGAATTTGCCAGGTTTTGTGTTTATTATGGAATTTCTACATAGCTTCAGGAATCTCTGTATTTTATAAGAAAACAGAGTGGCATATAAAAACATTCTCAGTGGTGTTTTATTTATACAATTAATGGTCGACAGAATATAATGTACTTTTATGCACTCCACCTCCCTGCCCCTAAAAACAGTTTTGTTTGACAGACAGTTTTGTTCCGCAGTCTCCAGGGGTACATTAACCTCTGCAAAGTCCATGCTTGAGTTCAGAATTGGCATCATCGCTCCTTCTCCTGCAAAGCAAAACCAAGCGAGCTCAACACTGAGCCTCTCTTTCCCACTAGAAGGGATTCTTTCAGTTGCATCCCTTGGTACAATCCTGCAACACAGTGGCAATTTGAAGGCTACCGCCGCATTATGCCAAGTGGGAGGCTGGATCAGTAAGATACTGATGTTCTCTGCAGAGCAGCACAGAGGACAAGTGTTGCTGTATGTACGTTTTACCAGCGCCGCGCTGCTCGTGGATTTGCAGCTCTTCATGTGTTGTGAATCTCTCACGGATCCGATTCTGTCGTGGATCCCAGCACCAGAAGCACGTGCCTGAACTCAGGATGCTGAATGTCCAGCCCTGAAGGCAATTTCAAGTCCCACGTTTATAAAAAGAGATCAAAATCTGTAGGAATTTCACTCGCACTCCTGGTTTGCTGGTACTCGGACGTTACGTTATTACCACGGTCATACTCCTCCTCCTCCTCCTCCTCCCTAGAGCAGTGCACTCTTGAGTCAGGGCCAGTTCATGGTGCTCAAAGTCAACGAGAGTTCAGGGTTAGAGAAGAAGAAACGTGAGATTTGCAAGAAGCTAAAGAAGCCAGATACATGAGAACAAATCTGCAACGGCAACCCCCTCTGAGGATTTCCTGGGCATTTTTTCCCTAACGCATCTCAGCTAAACTGGTTTAAGACTGGATAAAACCAATATGAAGATGTCTACACTGAGGCTGTCTAGGAGTTTAATTAGATCAATTTGAAACTGATTTAGTTAAACCAGTGAATGTTTCATAATGTGGACCAGACTTTGAATTTCAAGCACATCAAACCTCATTACATGTATGCTTTATTATAACAATGCTTCCCTCCACGCTCTCATGGCAGATTCCTGCCTCCTGAGGTTTGGGCTGGAATGCCAACAATTCATTTTAATGCAGTTCAGACATTTTAAAGCTTTGCTGAGCTATCCCCAAAATAACCACTGATAGTAGGTGGCAAGCACCCTGAAATGATTAGGGTCTTTCTTGTTCAGGAAAAAAAAAAGATACGTGATGAAAAGAAGGGGAAAGCTGATGGAAAGAGGATAAGCGTTAAGGGAGAAAAGGCATGTTTTGCTGTGAAAAATGGTTGAACTCAACACCTCAACATTAGCTACATTTAAAAACACATCTTACTTGACATGCTGACCATATGACAACCACGGTCACCGGGCATGTTACGTCGGGGACTTAATTTAGTTGCACGCTGCTTGCTTAAGTGTTGGAGTCGCATTTCTCCTTTCTCGTTTCTATGTCCCCGCTGCATTTTATTCCATTCCAGTTTTACTTCCTATCACGTTGTTGGGTTCACGCTGCCGAAGCACCGAGCACCAGCCGGCAAGCTCCTTGACATCTGCGTGGTGGTCTGCTTTTGATCCTCCCTGGTCCTGACTCAATAAAATGGCTTTTGCTGAATTCCTATGGACTACAGCGAGCTGACAGCAAGGAACTGCAGCTCAGGCTTAAACCCGAGACACGGTACGGTGTCCGCGTACTGGGTTTTGCTGACTCAGCCTTCTGAAGCTGTGCATTGATACAAGTACCATGTAGCTTGTACCTCTGAGGGATTAATCAGTTCTGTGAAACGACATTTAATTTTGGAGACAACAAACTGTCTCTCTCTCCATACAGTGAGCAGCCCGAAAATTAAACAGGCGCTGTCCCAAACACAGAAAGTAATCCAAACAAGACTTCTCTCCGTGGCTGCTTCAAAGTGGCACTCCTTTACCTTTTTAGAAGAGGGATAGCTGCAGTTTGGGACAAATGAAAACCTGAGGAAGAAAAGGATCTCGCTCGGGAACTCTGATCCCTATCAACAGCACAATTTAAAGCAGAGCATCCCCTGGACTGAAGGTCACGACCAGTACTGAAGGCAGGAAACAAGCCCACAGACATTATCGTGATAAAAGAAGAAAAGCTTTTCTGCATTCTACCTTCAGACTACAGGATAATCATTCAGGATGTTCTTTCATTTCTAATATGTCAGGAGGTGTTTTTGCCTACTCTCAAAAGGCACAACAAAAAAGAGAGCGACGTGGAGGGGAGATCTCTATCCCTTGCCAACTACTCTCAACACAGATTGAAAGAAATCGGGGAAGTTGTGTGGTGAGCACTTCTTATTTTTCTCAGATGGGCTTGAAATGAGACTTTAACCTCACTCGAGACCAACACACACAGAAACTTTTAACCTTTCAAATAACCTTTTTTTTCTGCTCTAGTTGTCCGAGTTTTCTATATTACAACATAAGATTTTAAGGAGGAATAAACACAAATCTTGCGATCCTTCAGGTTTTACTGACCTCACAGAGCTTCCATGAAATCCAATGCGCTTCCCTAATCCTGTTTGTATTTTTAAATCCATCCCTCTCCAGCTTCAAATGATGCCACATCTGGTCCTACAGCAGAAACAAAGTCAAGCAGAGGACTCGAGCCTTGCTGCCTAGCAGGGTCTCTTTGCTGGGTAGCCTGGGAATAGCAGGAAGAGCAGGGCAGATGTAGATATATTATCTCCTTCCAGAAGGGACCAGGGTGGAAAAATCCTCATTGCTGGGGCTCTTTGCTGGGTTTGCACCCAAACAGCCCAGAAGTTGGTGGGGAAATTTTAGGATGGGAGAAAGCAAGAACAGGAATGATTCAGGTGTCGGAAAAGCAGCTTCGAAGTCCTGCTGAAGAGGTACAGAGATGCCTGGAAAGACTCTGGTGCTGCCCAAGGCTGAGTGGAGAAGCAGGGGGTGGAGAAGAGAGCCGGGCACCTCAGCGTGGGCTGCAGCTGGGAGCCAGCGGCTCCAGGGGAGCCTGAGGAGGAAGCTGTTTGCTTTGGATTTTGTGCTTGTGTTTTTGCTGCAACGCCCCGGGAAGACACAGCGGGGAGTGAACTGACCAGTCTGGTGAACTTTTTATATTCCTTTTGGCCTTTTATTACCCTGAGAAGTGGAGGGTTTTTTATTTTTAAACATAGCTGAAGGGCTAAATTAGCATTTTGGCAAGGGAAGGAAGCCTGCAAGGCAGCAGAGAGGGAAGCAACCACTACCTGGAGCCAAAACCGAATGGAAACTCAGGCAGAAATCCCACCCTTGTAGGAGTCCCATCTGTAGTGAAGAAGCCAAGGGGGCCAAGAGAAAAGCCTGTACAAGCCTTTGTCAGCATCCTCTGCCGATGAAGCACAGGTGGTGGGACTTCCCTTGCACACGGGGACCTGCCAACACACCTCACTTGGTGGGCTTCTCCTATGTAGGGCAGCAGCTCTTGCTTTGTGTGTTCATCACGCAGCAAGCTGGTGGCCGTTGAGCCCACCCCACAGTGCTGAGGGCTTAAACCTGCAAACAAGGCGGTCCCAGTTATGTTCATAGAGCAACAGGGCAGCACCTTTTGTCTTTGAACACAAACCTGACCAACTGTTTTGAATCACAGTAAAAATCACAGCATGGTGGGGGTAGGAAGGGACCTCAGGGGATCATCTGGTACCTGCTCCATCCAGCAGGGGCACCCAGAGCAGGGTCCAGGCAGGTTGGGAATTTCTCCAGAGGAGACTCCACAGCCTCTCTGGGCAGCCTGGCACAGGCTCCCACCCCTCACAGCAAAGAACTTGCTCCTGCTGCTCAGCTGGAACCTCCTGGGTTCCAGTTGGTGCCCAGTGCCCCTTGTCCTACGGCTGGGCACCGCTGACCAGAGTCTGGCCCCATCCTCTTGTCTCCCTCAAGGGGCCCTTTAGCCCTTGATCAGCACTGATCAGATCCTCTCTCAGTTTTCTCGTCTCCTGTTTTCGCCATCAGGCAAGGAAAGCAGCACCACACAAAAGGCATTAATCTGGGCAAATGGTCACACCTCTCTCTTCCTCTATCTGCTCATGCCAGGAGGTAGCACGAAGGTCTCTGCAACATCATACAGAACCTACGTAAGCTCCCTCACACCCTCGGCACAGGCCATGCCTTGGCTTAACGTCTCCAAATCCCATCTGGCACTGCCGACAAGGTTCACGTACAGAAACACTTCGCAGCTCTCTTCCTGAGAGGTGGAGCTCATCCCAGCCCACAGCATGCCCAGCTTCCCGAGGCCCGCAGTCAGACTGGGGTGTTAGCAGAGCATTTCCCTGGGTGGCAGGGGAGGGTGATGGCAAATGCCTCGCTGCTGCTCACCTCTGCTTCAGCTCCACGGACCCGAGGCTTTGTGGAGCAATTTAGCTTAGGGGTATCTAAAAGCTGAAGGCGATTCACCCTCTGACCATCACACTCACACACCTCTGAAGCAGGTCTGGCTTTAGTCCTCTTTAACAGTCAAGATGTTCAGCTCTGTAAAAATACCCTTTTTTATATATTGATGTGAGACAATACTGATACCCAGTGGCTGATTAAGTTAATTACAGTTGAGTAAATATCCCCTTTGGTCATCTCCAGGACTGCACCCCAAAGCCTGGCTCCCACTAACTGCAGCCTGTAAGCAACAGGATATTGAGTTCCCACTCGTTTTTGGTGCTCCTCTAGCCAGAATTGCTGCTAGAAACTGTTTCTGAGTGAGAACCAAGCGCAAGTTGTACCTATTTTGCAGAGTCAAAACATTCGCTAAGGCAAAGACTGAATACTTTAATCATTCCAGCATGTTATTTGCATTTGCTTTGGCTAACAAATGCCAAAGAGACATTACCAAAACCAAAGCTGAATCCTGCTGAGGTCATGTTATGCTTCTTTCATAGCAACGTGCTGCACCTGGATCTCAGTTTTCAACTGCAAACAGGTACGTTTTATCAGTCTGTAGCAGCAAAAGCTATGATTTCACCAGGCTAGAGAAACTTGGCTTAGAGTGATTCGGGATTCGAGGCAGAAGGCACCGCAGCCCTCTGTGAGAAAGTTGCTATTTATTTTTCCATCAATATTTTTCCTCCCCAAGTACATTTAATTTGAAAGAATTAATGAACAGCAGAGACAAATCCCTGTATACCGCAAACATTAGACAGCATACGGACCAAGCCTTCACGGAGTAAGCCAGCAAGCAAAGGTTGGAATTTATCAAAACACGATAGAATAAACTACTTAATTGTGTTAGGGTGATTGCCAGCGTGCAACAATCCAAAGAGCTCCTCAAAATGGCCTGAGGGTAGTGGCAGTTTAGCATTTGCAGTTCTAACCATACATTTCAGAAGGCTCCTGAGCCTCGTTAAATAGATGGCATCCCAACGGGCTGCCTGTTTTCCTGCCCACATTGATGAGCTTTGATGATGTGGGGCCAGAGCTGCCATTTCTGCTGTGATAGCTCTAAAAGGGTTTTTCCTCTTTACTGTCAGAGCGTAGCATGGTGTCTTTCTTTCGTCACAATCCACCTTTGGGTTTTAGCAACAACCCCCGAAGTGCCACACAACACAAAGCGCCAAGACCCATCAGCTTGTCCTACTTCAACAAGACCAAAGCGGAGCCCAAAGTGAAGCTCTGTGAAGAGCAAGCCGATTGGAAAGGGAGCGCTTGAGGAGCCACCCAATCCTGCAGGAACACCAGGAGATGTTCAGTCTCCACCAACCCCTGCAACCTCCACAGCATTCGCCTCCTCTGAGGATGCAGCACGCACGCAGTCGTGCCCGGATGCAGGTCAGTTCCAGATTTGTCTCTTTTCTTGCTCTTTCCTCACTCTGCTGGTTACACCCTGATCTGATGGCCTCTGCCACAAGCAGCCTCACAAATGCCACGGGTTTGGTTTTGCTGCCTGTTGGATCACAAGCCCCTTTTCGTTAGGCGTTTAGAGTGATCCCAGGTTCTGTCCCTGAACCTGCCTGTGAAACTCAACACCAAAGACTAAGGGTCTCACTTAATTATAGGAGATCTTTTTTTTTCCCCACCAGCGTAAACTGGGGAAAGGTAATTTTCACAGTTGCATTATTTACCTCAGATTTTACTAAGGCTGCTTTTATAGCCGTGCTAGAGGTTAAATCCACTGTTATTTCCTACATGGCCTGACTTTACTGTATGTTACACTGCATAGTATTCATTTAATCCAAGCAATAAAAGGATACACCAGCAGCACTGTGTTCCAAAACAGGAACTTAAATAAAAAAAAAAAAAGAAATATTTTTCTTTTAAAGGCAAAGAAAAAAAAAAATAGAATTTTCTTAGTCCCTGGAAGAAAAATCATGACATTTGCCACATTTCTCAAAAGGCAATCAGTAAAAAAATATTAATTATTAAAAATGTCATCATCCTGATTTGGGGTATTGCTCTGAAGTTAATAATTGCCCTGCTCAACAGAAGTAAACTCTGACCAAGTGTTTAAAAGGCAGAGCTCAGCTCAATGCTCCACTAGCTCGAGAGCTGGGATTGTGCCAGACCCGATCACACAGCTCCACCGGGCACCAGCTGCAAAGACCAGAGACCTCCCTCCATCTGACCCCTGGGGTGTCTCCTCTTGGGCTGACAGGACCCCATTCCTGCAGGCACAGAGTGATGGGGGAGGAAGGCCACCTGCACCCTGGGATGCACCCCCAGCAGCGTGGGCAGCAGGGGAGGGGGGGATCCTGCCCCTTTGCTCCCCGGGCTCTGCTTTGGGGGGCCCCCCCCTGCAGTGCTGGGGCACCTCTGGGTCC
>JAAGNO010027760.1:17179-28285 GCA_033439905.1 Ceryle rudis
TCTCCCCTGAGCCTCCTTCTCTCCAGGCTCAACAAGCCCAGGGCCCTCAGCCGCTCCTCACCCCCCTTGTGCTCCAGACCCTTCCCCAGCTTTGTCGCTGGGAACCACCCTTGTCACTGACCTGACTCTTGCTCAACTCGGTGGAGGCAGCAGCCGGTCACCTCTGTGACTGTGCCCACTGCACCAGTGTTTCCTATTTACCCTGGTTGCATTCCCAGGCTCACACTCTGTAACGACCAGTCTCAGCAGCCTCAGAGATATTAAATTCTTCAAGTTCCATGAAAACAGACTGCCAGACAGAGAAGACAGGGGGTTTTGTTTCCCCTCTGGAAGAAAGGGAGGCTGCGCATGGGCTCGCACCTCTTCCGCTGCTGGAGACACTCCCACATGCTCTCCTGAGCACACCAGATCTCAGGGGTGCTCTGGGAACTATTTGTTATGAATCCCAGCCCGTCCTCATGCAGCACATCCCTTAATCTGTCCAGAAGCTCTCCGGGAAGTCAGGAAAACTGAGATGCAAGTGTTTTCCCCAGCAGATTTCCTGCGTGACCTGGGCAAGTCACTTATAATCACGTGAGATCTAAGAAGTGCAAAATATCTGAAACTCCCTTGAGTCACTGGAGAAACTGAAAGGTTTCAGAATAAGACTCCTTCATTTGGAATTTAGCCAAGTCTTTGGGTTTAATACCCTTACATTTTCAAAAAGCTGCTGGAGATCCTTGGTACCCTCCAGAGCTCAGGTTTATGTTTCAGCTGGAAGCCGATCAACAACTGAAAAGACTGAAATAGCCACTTTTGTGTGAATCTGAAGAATGATATTTCCAAGAGGCAACATGGAAGTGTCCTTAGGGCCACCTACAATCTACTCGCACATGACACAAAATGACCCAAAAGTGTTAGCGGTGAGGATGGGGAGACAAACTTAGCACAGCTCCCTGGAGATTCACCTTCCCCAAGCTTTCCCAATACCCCCCCAGCCCCTCTAACTGTGCTGCTCTCTCTCCACCCAGGCAAATAAACCAGGAGTAAGCAGATATGCCCAGCTTGTTTAAACTCAACTGGCAAATTCCAGCTGACAGCTTCCAAACCGTGTCTCTGAATTTATTGGCATTTCAAAATGTTTTACAGAACCACGGTCCACTGGCAGCAGAGACCTTGTTACAGAAACGTGGGGAGTCAGCGGAGAGCAAAGTAACCCGGCAGAAAGCTCTTTATAAAGGTGCCAGCTCATCAATACCCTTTTTGGGGAGGATAACTGCATTCAGCACAATTTGAATGCTTCCAAAGAACTTTCTGCCCAAACATATAGGAGCTGAAAACAGGATGAAAAAGACCCTGAAGCCAAGTGAGCCCAGTCAGATCTGAGTTCCTTGACATGCATTTCAGCCAGGAGTTTTAAAGCACACAAACGAGCTGCCCAGAACAGCACTGGTCCCAGCAAACCCTGCCTGCCGGGCTAATGGTTTCAGGCTGCCCCATGCTGCAAGATCACCAGGTTGGTTTGTTTCTTTTGAAACAGGTTCTCACGTTTTAGAACAGGAAGGACTGTGAGGCTCACATCCTCACCTGGTGTAAAACACCGCACCGCCTCGCAAAGGAGCTTTGCCAGCTTACACCAACAGAAGGGCTGGCCCACAGAAACTGAGCCCACTGTTATCTGGTCTGAACTGGTGGTGTGCTGCTGACTGACGTGTCGCTGGAGCAGCAGGGTTTCTGAAATCACACACAAATATATCATCCATATAATCAAACCCCTTGGAGCCTGGATGATGTATTAGCATAATAACATCTGAGAACACAGCAACTTCAACGATGGCAGACATCTGAAATGAGAACACCACTCATGAAGCTAACCCAGGGAAAACCCAGGGAAAACCGAAGCAACGTCTTTTGTATTTCCTAATCGTGCACAAGTTGGTGAAGTGACTGGAAAAAAAACAGGAGGAAAATTCAGCTGTGGTCCTTGGTGGGAAGGGAAGAAGAAGGTGGCAAAGTGCACTGCAGCGAGCAGCGCTGTCCCCTCACCCCCAGGCTGTGCCGTGGGGACCCGTGATGTCTGCGTGTTCTACTGAAAGAAGAGGCATCTCTGAACCGCCTCACCTTCCTCCTCACGCAGCCGAAGCCAGACAAACAGGTTTCCCCATCCTCAGCCCAGACAGCTATGGGCTGGGGTGTCAGGCAGTTTCCCTTCACTCTCTTTCATCCCCGTCCCCTGTTTAAATCCTACAGCTGATGACGTGCCTCTAAAAGAAGTATCCTGACTACCCACGGGCAGGAGAAGGCACAGCTTTCTGCCCATGGATCACCTCCTGTTACCTTCCAACTCTGTTTCTTTAGAAACTCAAAATTCAGTGTCACTCTGCATCCATCTTGGCGAAACACGGATGGAACTGGGGAGAAGGAAACGTACCACTTAGCTGTTGAAAAGACTGACACGGAGTCAAACAGGAACACCCCTGAGCAGCACCGCACCATCCATCACTCCCCCCTCCCTCCTCCAGCCCTCCCGTTTTGGTCTCCTCCAGTTGTCAGGAAACCCCGCTCTGGTAACAAGCAGTACTTAAACTGTCTCAGCAAGTAAAGCCCAACTACTCCAGATTTCGGTATATTTATGCAATCCAGGCTGGCTCTGGGCCCACGCTAACTTTATTTATCTAATGTCTGTGCTGTAGGCGATGAATTCATAGAGAAGGTGTTATTATAAGACAACAGGCATAATGGGGATGAAAAAAGTAAGATGTCCAGTGGAGCGAGGCTTTGCCACGCTCCCAGTTCTCCTCGGAGACAGCGATCGGAGCAGCAGAGCCGAGACAGACACGTACAGCCCGGTGCTGGCAGGGTCCTTGGGCAGTGTCCCCATTACAGCAAGGAGCACAGGGCTCTGTGCCTTGTGGGGACCCTTCCCAGCACAGCAGGAGGCAGCTCTTGAGGACAGGCAAACCTTCTAACACAGCACCCTGACACAGTCGTCCTGAATGTACAAACACCATTTCTTGGTGCAGCCCTGCAGAAAGCACAACCACATCCAGTAAAACACTGTCCTTAGCTGAAACTTCTGTTACCACAGTACTACTTATTAAAGGCAGCGGTATACTCCGCTAATTGCCTCAACCCAATTAATTATGCAGGAAAATATGTAAAATGAAAATTAATTCCATGAAACGAGTCCGTGGAAATTATCCTGGAACCTTAAATCAGCATTTCCTCAACAATTACAAGTTCCTCTAGGACCCTTTTAATGTGGGAAGAAGTCTTGAGTCACCGTTTTATGTCATGTTTTCTGAAAGAAAGCTCTTTCCTAGAAAGAAAACCAACTTCAGAGACTCGATAATCGAATGAAAGCATTTAAATTTCCAACCGACGTGCACCTAGAAGGGAAACACTCACGAGCCACCACAACAATGGCTGTGTTAAAACTGCCTCTACATGAGGCTGTCTAGACTTTGAAATAAAGGAGAGAACAGAGCAGAAAGACAGACTGATCACAGTAATTAAGGATGGAAAAGTCAAATCATAGTAAACCTGTGTCTTCTGTTTTCACAGTTATTCGCTGTGGTCTGACACCCTTTGAATTCATAGGGCTCAAAATTACATTAAAGCTCATGTTTTAATCACTAGAATCTTCCATGGCTGCAAATTGGAACAGAGGTGATATGTTCCTAACCCCTAATTTTGATATCTAAATGGGGGAAGGGGCAGTTTGGTTTTGTTTATGGGTAAGTTTAATTCCTGAATTTACCTGGTTCTTAAGGAAAATAAGAAAAGGTCCAGCCAGAGCAAGGGGTAAAATTCCTGCCTGGATATTAATTATCTGATAAAAGCTATTTGCCACCGAGCACAAACTGCTGAAGAAAACTCCTTTTGTTCCTCACTAATATTATCTCCAGACTACAAAACATCTAGTTCTCATGTAAATTTAGATGCTTTGTTTAAAACCAAGTTACCCCTAAAGCTGTGCTGCTTTAGGAGCAAAATATTTGCTCCCGTGTATTGCTGCAGACAGAGAATTTGAGTCATGTCTTTATACCTTATTACGCTTACTTTTTTCCCCCCTCTTTTTCTTTCTGCTAAGCTCTCGACAGGGGGAAAAGTGCAATGTAAGGAACTCGCATTGCTGGGGCCTTAGTAATATCCGTCAGTAAACCTGTAATTAGATAGGGAGCAGTATTAATCTTGTGCATTGCCCGAGGGACACTGCCAACATCCAGCAAAACCTCTATTGATGAGGAAGGATTCCAAGCGTGCCTGGATGAAAAATGAAAGAGATGAAATATTTACTTGCTTTACTCTTCCCTCAACCACTTATTCTCAACCAAGGAATACTCTAGACCCCAATGGACTAAATCTACTCACCTCAACCCCTTCACACAAAAGACGACGCAGGATAAGCCTTCGAAGCCTTTCGGCCCTTCCTCAAACGCCTGTTCTAACAGGTATTGCAAAGAAACCTCATAGTGTGGCCTTTTCAGATGTACAACTTCATATAAAATGTGTTAATGGAATGAGAACAGTTAATGCAAACGCAGGTATTGGTCAGTTGTGATAATGGAAGTCAGAGCCTGCTCATCCTAATATGTGATTCATAACTCAGATCTCATTAATTTGGCATCAGAGATGTGATTTATAGATGTTCTTTTGCTGTACACTCCACCCTTGGATGAGAGGGAATAAGCTGTTTTATACAGAGGTAGGGATTTTTTTCCATTGAGTCTGTCTGGTGAGAGATTACTCTGGCCTGTTACAGATAACTGAAACCCCCCCAAACCAGACGTTTCTTATTGAAAAGGCATTTAAGAAAAAGAAATGACATTGTTTCTATCACACCTAACTGCCAGCTCCATCACTTCCCAGGACTAGCTTGCTTTTTTTTTCCATGCAAGTGTCTCACTCACTAGAATTATTTGATCACTGAATACAGAAAACAAGAGGCCACCAGATGAAAATTGCCCATGATCTTTTTTTTTTTTTTTGTAGCTGTTCGCAGTTTTCAACAGAAAACAGGCGTGAATTTTTGTTGTAACAGGAGAGCACAAGAGACAACTCGGCATCTTTTTTCCCTTCGAGGCTCACTGGTTTATTTCTGCAGGTATCCTTGAAAAAAGCACAGCCTGTCAACTACAGTTTCTCCAGTTATCTTTTTTTCAGAGGGAAATACACTCCTGGATTTTGACTGGAATGGAGCAAGAACTTTACCCCACCGGTGTGAATTAACACCCCTCAGGCTCAGCAATTCTGAAACGTGCCAGGTCTGACAGAATGAGCCTCTAAAGGCAACGAGGCATCAGCACCAGGGTCCTGCACACCACTGCTTAATCCAGGGAAGAATTGAAGCATACGCTTCACTTTAAGCTAGTGAGTACTTTCATTGATACAAATGTGACGATACAAGATAATCAGCATTAATTATGCACCTAAGTGCTTTGCATATCAAGGCCAAACTGTTTTGCAGCTTGAAGGTTTGAGACCGCAGGCTCTGAGCCACCCCTGCTTTTCAGAACTCCTTCCTTGCATGTGGCCAACAACACTGACAGTGGATTGTTCAGCCACATTAACATTATTCATTACTAATTTTCTAACACTAACAAGTGTGAATGCCCTATCTGTTAGGACTCAGAGGAGAAATCCAACCTGCCTACTGCATTTTCCCTCAGGGAATCCCACTCACCATGGCACCACCATCATTTTTCAGTATGTAATTTCTCATTTAAAAACAAACAAACAAACAAAACAAACAAACAAAAAAAAAAAGCAAGTGGCTGCTCCAGAACCGAATGGAGCCCAATGGGTCCCCACAGCACCTGAAGCACCTCTGTGATTTCAGCACGGGACATAGTGATCCGTTGAATCAAAATGGGCCAGTCTAATACTCTGAGACAAATATTTTTTCCTCTAAGGAAATGGCAGGTTCTGGAATCGACCCCATTAGAGCAATAAGTCAGGGAAGCTCATTAAAGTGGTTCTCAGGAGAGCGGCTGGATTAGTCAAGCCAGTAAAATGCAAACTGCGTTTGCCAGTCACTTTGCCAACACTATTATATTTTTAACCCAGGGCTTTACGCTTTGGTGTCCAAAGCCCTTTAACCAAAGCATTGCTCCGCTCTGCTCCTGACTGAATCTGCTCTTCCCAACGTGACCAAGAAGACCGTGAATGGAGATGTTAGATTTATACGATTTAATTCACACCGAGCCTGTGTGAAAGATCTCTGCCCTAAGAGGATGCAGAGCCAACCAGAAAATACCTGAGGACTTCCAAGGAGAGGTACAGCTAAAAGTGGGATTTCCTACCCAGTCCTCACCATTTCAAACCCACCTTCCAAGCCAGTCCCAGTGGTCTGCTGAGTGCTCAGCTGTGTGTTGCTCCAGCAAAGCTGGCTTGAGAGAGCCCTCTATTCTTCACAGCCCTTCTTCTCACTCCCACTCTCCTTTTCTGACACAGGAGGCATGGGTTGCCTCAGCCAGGTCATTCAGTTGTCCACATGGCCTCACAGTAACTGGATCTATGAAGCAATGTGGGGATGGCAAACCATCCAAGCCACCCAAGCTTGAAAAATACTTAAATTAAAAAATAGCCGCTCAAACCAAGTCATTTTGCAGCTCCACATTGGGTAGGTGCTTGTTTGGGTGCAGGTTCAGAGGTGGTTCCAACCCCAGAATTGGCTGAACAGCCCCTGCACCTGGCTCACTGCTGTGTTCTTTAGCAGCATACACCAATAAACACAAGTCTTCAGGGTGGGATGTGAGGCAGGACACAACTGCTGCTTGGAACAGCAGAAGAAAGAGTGCAACTCTGGACACTGACATTTGCTGAGCGTGGTGAGTTAGATTTGATCTCTTTTCTCCAACCTCCTTTCAGGGAGCTGTAGAGGGCAAATGTAATTGTAGAGAGTGATTTAATACCTCTAATGACCCCACGTACTTCTGGTACCGTGGTGTTGCCCTCTATTTCTCCTCCAGAAAGGCAGAATTGTTCTCTGCTGTCCTTACAAATGTGGATAGACAATTAGTCTAGGGGGCCCTGGAGCGGGACTGTGGGCACTTGGTTGGCTCCCCGCAGGGAACGCAGCCCCCTCAAATCAGAAAACCTCTTCCCCCAGAGGTGTGGACCAAAAGGGAAGTCCTGTGACCCAACTCCACAGAGCTCTCGTTGTCCAGAAAGCACACAGTGCAGCAAATATAAGTAACTCATCAATCCTGGGACTTCAGCAAGTGCATCCATGATACACAGAACTAACAAAGGCTCATTTTCCATTTGTCTCACTCCCAGTCTTTCTCCACCCCCTTTTCCCCATGTGAATCTCTGATGTTTAATAAAAGGTGAGCTACTTGGCTTCCTCCCTCAGCATGGTGCTTGCTAAGAGGGGCTCTCCCATTCCTTCCCCTGCCACCTGTTTTCCCTGGACTTGTAGGAACATATCCCTCTTTGAGATCTTCACCCTTTTGCTAAATCTGGTTGAAATTGGCTGGCGAATTCAAAAGCTATTAGACACACACATACACCCCCAGAGGCAGCGTGATCACACAAGACTCATTTCCTTAGGATATTAGGCAAAAATGCCTCGTTGAAAGCTTTTTGATGTTTGGTGCACCTTTCTCCATTTCCTGGTTCTGCGTGAAACGCCAGGGAGAACCAAAGACATCACAAGTAAAAGCCCATCCCCAGAAGACTGTTATTAGCTTGGTTTCTAGAGCAACTCTTGGATGGATATCAAAACAGAACCTCCTCCCCCTCTGGGGTTTGCTCACCCTATGCAGATCTGTGGGTGGCATCTCCTGATGATCGTTCTCCGCAGGTCCTGCTAGCAACGCTGCCGACGCTGGGCTGAATGGCTTTAGCTCGCTCTTTGACTCAGAATATTAATGTTGCTGCTCATTGACGTGAGCCTGGTCATTAGGAGGAACATTCCACTGGTTCAGCAATACTGTTCCTCCAGACAGATAAATCAACTTACAAACAGCCGCTCTCAGGCTTTGCTAAATCCTAGAATCACAGAATTGTTTTGGTTGGAAGAGACCTTTAAGATCACCCAGTCCAACCATTAGCCCAGCACTGCCAGGGCACCACTAAACCGTGTCCCTCAGCACCACTCAGTGGCTTTAACTAACTTCACAGTCTAAGTTATCATGAGGAAATGATGGAAACTGAACTCATCTTTCTGAAGATTTAGCATCATCTGTACAAACACTTGCAGGACTCAAGTGTCTCTGCTCCTTCTGTTGCTAACTGCAGGTGAAACGTGGCCATGGGGGCTCTGGTGCATCAGGCAAGATGCAAAGAGAAAGGAAAACCAAACGGCCTAGTGGGCACAATGGGGCCTTATGCTGGAAATAAGCAAGACGGGAACATCTCTCTTATGAGGAAAGGCTGAGCCCTGGGGCTGTTTAGCCTGGAAATGAGGAGACTGAGAGGGGATAGGAATGTTTACAAATATCTGCAGGGTGGGGGTCAAGTAGAAAGGGCCACTCTCTTTTCAGTGCTGCCCTGGGATAGGAGAGGTGATGGTCACAAGCTGGAACACAGGAAGTTCCACCTCAACACGAGGAAAAACTTCTTCACTGTGAGAGTGGTGGAGCCTGGAACAGGCTGCTCAGAGAGGTTGTGGAGTCTTCCTCTCTGGAGACTTTCAAGACCCGCCTGGATCTGTTCCTGTGTGGCCTGCCCGGGGTGACCCTGCTCTGGCAGGGGGATTGGACTCGATCTCCAGAGGTCCCTTCCAACCCCCACCATCCTATGGTTCTGTGATGTGAATATTAGTGCTGCTGCTGGTCTGGCATGACTCGTTTGGGAGTTACCATCCGCGCTAGAACTGCTGCTGAGAGGGTATTTCGGACAACTTCCACTTGTGGTCAAGCCCTTGGACAGACAGACTTTGACGAAGGCTTTGATTCCTGCTGCAAGGCATGTTTTCAGGTATTTAGCTCTAAGGTAGCTAAACTCAAAGCCTGTTCACAGCAGAATTATTTTAAGCCCTTAATCCCAGAGTCAGGAAGTGATGATGATCCAAAACTGTATCAACTCATTTCACATTCAAATCCCTCCTTCTGGGAGATGCTGAACTATCTCAGTTCTCATTCGTTTCAACGGGAGTTGAGGCTGCTTAGCAGAGTACAGGATCAGACCTGTAGAGCAAAAAACTGCTACCGTACCTGAAGAACCAGCTTTAAAATGAGGAGAAGAAAGCCTGGGTCTGAGCTGGGAGCTGAATCCATAGAGGGAGGCAGCAGATCTGTGCTCCACTTAATTATATTAAATAATACCTTCTAGTAGATACACAGATCGCTTTTCTCTACCACTGCTGCCACCTCCGTGCCAATTATGCTAACTATCGGGTCCTTCTCAAAAGTGGAAGCAAAAAATAACATTCAGTTGAAACTGCAGGAAGAAACTTAAGTGGGCAGAGGGTAATAATCTGAGCTGGACTCCAACCAAGGGGCTGGAGAGTAAGAACCCCTGCTCTGGCTGTGAAGGATCACGGGAGCATTAAAACCACGGCAGAGTGGGTCTCGAGATCCACGTGCTGTCTGAGAAGGCAGCAGCTTTTTGGGAAGGCAGCAGCTCATTCCATACAGTATTCTCCAAACAGTCTTTGTTTTCCCCTTCTCTGTCTTCCTGAAGAGACAGAGCTGTGTTCTCCAGATAACCACACCGCAAATGGAGAACTATTCAACCGCAAAGATCTATTTTAAATGAGCATTAGCGATCGAGCTGAAACCCACAAACCCAAGGAAATGCTCCAGAGCTGCTCTCCCCACCGTAACTCAGCGCACGTTGCATGCGAGATAAGAATGCTGCACTTTTTATTTGGTACACTTAAAAACCACCTCTTGGGTGACCTCTCGGTATCTCCTGCAGCTGCAGCACAGACAGCTGAGGTGGGTGGATGCAACCACAAACCTGAAATTTCCCAGCTTTCATTTTCAATTCAGTTCCTTAAAGTTCTTGGAGGGAAGGGAAGGGATGGGCTTTGGGGTTGGGTGGTTTTTGTTGGGTTGTGTTGTTTTTTTTCTCTTTTTTGGTTTCTCTGCCAATTTAAACTTCTTTTTATTATGCTCAGTGCTATGTTTAGGCCTCTCTCCAAAGACTGTCTCCCAAAAATTAAGAGACAATTTTATTACTACACCGAGGAACTTCAAAAAGGGATCTGATAGTGGGGGACTTTTCAACCTTGCTTAATGAGATCTAATGACTGGAACTTGCAACTAGACATATTCGACCTTAAATTAAGATGTAATCTTCTCGCTGTGAGGGTAATGACATACTGGAACAGTTTCTCATGAAAGGTAGCCTCACTATTTCTCAGAAATGTTATACTGAAATCAGATACCATTCCAGAAAACAGTATCTAATTTGGGTCTGGGTGAAGGTCTAGGGGCTGGAAACAGGAAAGGGGATGAGATCAACCTGGATGTTTATCTGGGGTTTAGGGCTGGGAAAGTCTATATCACCCCATGTATCGCTGTCCTTCCCTGGCCCCGAGGAGGAGACGACTGCCCACGTTGCTCTCAGTGCTCTGCAACCCCATCCCATGCTCCCGCAGCTTTGGCAAGAGCCAGAAAACAGCACTTCCTCACATTTCTTCTCCCTGTAGGAAGACAGGAGTCCTGAGAACATCTAACCTGAGTGCCCCTTATTGCCTGGTTGTGGCTGAAATCTCCTTAGACTCCCAAAGGCAGAAGTCCTTTTGTGTCTCTCCTTTAGCTGTCCCGGCAATGCATCTGTTCTGCATTTGCAGGTATTCCTGGGGACACTGGTTTCCCTTGGAGACATCCCCATGCCCAGATTAGCTGTCCTGTTCTCTCTGATCTGTACATGCCCAGCAGGTCTGATACCTTCCTGCAGGACTGTATTTGCTTCACACAGGTAGAGGGAAAATGAGCATTTCCTGTGCCAGAGTACCCAACGAACAAGGCAGCCATCACCAACCACCGTTCACCTACCCTGAGCCTGCTCCTAAGGGTCATAGTGAGATCCAGCACCCTGCTGCTCAGGGTGAGTTTCCAGGATAGAATCAGAATCATTTAGGCTGGAAAAGACCTTTCAGATCATCCAGTCCAAGCGTTCCCCCAGCACTGCCAGGGCACCACTGACCCCTGGCCCTCAGCACCACAG